>JAPDNY010000003.1:5942524-6175024 GCA_029375565.1 Gekko gecko | reverse complement strand
ACTCACCAGGAGACACTAGCTGTAAGATTGTTTTTCCCCCTCTAATGCTGAGTTTCAATTAATATCTTTTGATGTTTTGTTTGGGGCAAGAAGGCAGTACATTATAGCCCAATCTTGCCGGAATTTGGAAGCTAAGCAGGGTTGGGACTTGGAAAGGAGACCACCAAGGATGACTCTGCAAAGGAAGGCAAGGGCAAACCAACTCTGCTTCTCAGATCTTGGAAGCTAAGCAAGATGGGCACTTGGATGGGAGACCACCAAGGAAGGCTCTGCAGAGGAAGGCAATGGCAAACCACCTCTGCTTCTCAGATCTCAGAAGCTAAGCAGGATGGGTATTTGGATGGGAGACCACCAAGGAAGGCTCTGCAGAGGAAGGCAAGGGCAAACCACCTCTGCTTCTCAGATCTTGGAAGCTAAGCAAGATGGACACTTGGATGGGAGACCACCAAGGAAGGTTCTGCAGAGGAAGGCAATGGCAAACCACCTCTGCTTCTCAGATCTTGGAAGCTAAGCAAGATGGGCACTTGGATGGGAGACCACCAAGGAAGGCTCTGCAGAGGAAGGCAAGGGCAAACCACCTCTGCTTCTCAGATCTTGGAAGCTAAGCAGGGTCGGTACTTGGATGGGAGACCATCAAGGAAGGCTTTGCAAAGGAAAGCAATAGCAGACCACCTCTGCTTCTCAGATCTTGGAAGCTAAGCAGAGTCTGTACTTGGATGGGAGGCCACCAAGGATGATGAAAGAGGAAGGCAATGGCCAACCACCCCTGCTTCTCACTCACCTTGACAACCCCTTGTGTGGGTCACCATAAGTGTGACTTGACAGCAGGTATACACATGCTGTTTCGTTTTTATTTATTTTTATTCCGTAAGCCACCTTGGACAGGTTCCTGGAAAACGGCACAGATATGTTCTCAATACAAATCAATAAATAAAACTCAACGCCAGAAAAAAAGCTGCCAGAAAATTCCCCAACCGACATATATCGACAGTATAAGACTGGCTTTTAAAGCAAGGCCGTCTTGCAAAACTTGATCTCCCAGGGACAATTCTTAGGAGGAACCTAAATGAAATCAAATAATTAGGAGCACATCACACGAGCTCATTACAGGTCCCCCATGCCAAGCAAAGATTTCTTTCCAAAGCACTAAAACGACACTGCCCTCTCTTTCTGCACAGGAGAAAGAGAGGGTTTTTTTTAAAAAAAGAGCATTAAAGCTCGATCATGAACGGTTCCCTTTGAGAGTTGCCTAGACATTGCAGCTGTTCATTTGCTCTCAAGAGAAGCCTCATTGCCTCGATGCCATACAGGAGAGAGAAGGAGGGTAGAGAAACACCTGAAGATGCACCGGCGCCACTCTCATGCTGCCTTTCTCATGCGCTTCCAAACACCCAGCAGCTATCGTTCATTAGGTGTAATGGGCGGCAATGTTCAGCTCACGCCGAGCGTGGCGTCCCCCAATTGGTCGCATCGCATGCCAACGGCGTGTGTTCACACTGCGAAAATTTCTCCGTGTTGCCTCCACCTCCATGTTCACCACGGGTGCCACATTACAATCAAACGGCAGATGCCTTCAATCACTCGTCAGACTCGGGGGGAATCAGAAATGATATCCGAGGCTTCCATTAGTCTTCCGCTTGACGCAAAGTAGTCAGAAACTCTGCGAACACCTTGATGCGCCGTAGCACGCCATCAGGGGGACTGAACGAGGCACTTAGCGAGGGCCGACTCGTTGGAGTCGCATTCCCGTTAACTTATTGTAAAATTGCTGTCTTGGAGTGCAGAGAGCAGCCATACATTTTGGGACTCCGTCAGAGGAATGGAGGAGCGGTGTGCTAAAGGGTAACTATTGGCGAGTATACACAAGGCACAAGATGGGTCCCCAATCAGATAAGTGCGAGGGCTGGATTGTTACTCGGTAAAAGCAATAATCAGAAGGCGATCAGTTGTACCAGACGGCAGGGTAAATGCGCTCTCCAAAAATCTCACGCTGAGCATCGCTAGAGGCATACCACAGACATGGTTCCTGAGATTTACAAAATGGCCGAATAAAGAGAAACGGGAGCTTTTGGGCTCCTTGGTCTTTTTCGCTCCAGTTACCTGAGCCAGTAAACACAGTTTGCCAGCTTGGAGTACTAGGCCGTAATTAAACTGAGCACTTTGATGAAGTTCTTTTCCGGCTCAGAGTGTTCTGTAAGATTGTACATGTGCTTCTTTGGCCGCTCAGGTGAGCTCAGATACCTACTTTGTGTTGGAGGTACCTCCCCAGAAGTTCCTCAGTGATAACCCCCTCATGAAATTCTTGTTGATTTGCTGTGAACTTGTGTGACCCAGACAAGCTTTGTGGGGCATCTTCTTTGTTTAGATTAATATCTCTCTCTCTCTCTCTCTCTCTCTCTCTCTCTCTCTCTCTCTCTCTCTCTCTCTCTCTCTCTCTCTCTCTCTCTCTCTCCCCCTTCCTCCCTCCCTCCTTCCCTCCCTCCCTCTCTCTCTCTCTTTAGTGTAGTGGTTAGGAATTAGGTGTAGTGGTTAGGAGCGCGGACTCTAATCTGGGATAACCGGGTTTGACTCCCCCACTCCTCCACATGCAGCTGCTGCTTTGACCTTGGGTCAGTCACAACTTCTCTCAGAGCTGTTCTCTCAAGAGCAGTTCTCTTAGAGCTCTCAGAGGTCTCTCGGCCCCACCTGTCCCACAGGGTGTCTGTTGTGGGGAGAGGAAGATGGTAAGGTCGAATCTGCATTTGCATTTTTAAATCAGTTTTGTGCTGCTGTGACACCATCTTTCCCTATGCTTGTTTGAGAGTCGTTTGGAGAAGATTCGTTTAAAACGGTGCGGAGGTGCAATGACAGTGGAGCCGCCACGGGAGGGTGATAAACATATGCAGACGTGAGTATGCTAGCACTGTTGAGGTGCGAAAACAACACCAAATGTAGACAGCCTTTTTGAAGATGGAGTCAGAAGGCTGGGACACTGGTGGGAAAGATAAGTGCAGATTCGACCTAAGTCTCTCTGAGACTCCTTCGGGCAGTGAAGGGTGGGGTATAAATCCAATTTCTTCCTCCTCCTCCTCCTCCTCTCTCTCTATAAATCCCTGTCAAATTGCAGCCGACTTACAGCAACTCTATAGGGTACTCAAGGCAAGAGACAAACAGAGGTGATTTGCCATTGCCTGCCTTTGTGTAGTGACCCTGGAGTTCGTTAGTGGGTTTCCCATCCAAGTACCAAGCAGAGTCACCTTTGCTTAGCTACTGAGACCTGGTGAGATCGGCCTAGCCTGGGCCATCCTGATCAGGGCAAAGTGATGGTGGAAAGTGCCCTCAAGTCACAGCCAAATTATAGCAACCCCATGGGATTTTCAAGGCGAGAGATGTTCGGAGGACATTTACCCTTGCCTGCCTCTGTGTAGCGACCCTGGACTTCCTTGCTGGCCTCCCATCGATGTATGAATGAGGACCCACCTCACTTGGCTTTTAAGAGCAGATGATATCTGGTTAGTCTGGACCATCCAGGTCAGGACTTGGATTAATCAGTAGTTGTGATCAAGCCTCACAAATCTTTGATTTGGCCGCTATCTGGATCTCTGTTGCTCTACAGTACACTGGGAGGTGGCGATCGACTTTCACAGCACCTGTCCACCGAGAGTGGTGTTGTCAAGTGGGGTGTTGAACAGGGATAGGGGTCAATCAAATGTCCAGTTTGATAGGATGAGCCAATGAAGCCACACCAGTTTGATGCCGTGGTTAAGAGCAGTGGAGTCTAATCTGGGAGAACCAGGTTTGATTCCCCACTTTTTCCACATGCGGCTGCTGGTGTGACCTTGGGTCAGTGACAGGCTCTCTCAAAGCTGTTCTCTCAAGAGCAGTCCTCGAAGGAGTTCTCTCAGCCCCACCTACCTCACAGGGTGTCTGTTGTATGGAGAGGAATAGAAGGAGATTGTAAACTGCTCTGAGACTCCGAGTGAAGGGCGGGGTATAAATCCATCCTCCTCCTCCACTACTACTATTATTACTACTACTACCACCACTTGAAGAACTATGGACAGAGGTCCGTGACATTGTAAAGGAGGCAGCAGTCACCGCCATCCCAAAGAAAAAGAAATGCAAAAAAGCAAAGTGGCTGTCTGATGAGGCTTTACACATAGCAGAGGAAAGAAAGAAAGCTAAAGGCAACGGTGAAAAGGAAAAATTTGCCCAACTGAATGCAGATTTCCAGAGAACAGCAAGGAGAGATAAGGAGGCTTTCCTGAATGAACAATGCAAAGTAATAGAGGAAAACAATAGATTGGGAAGGACTAGAGATCTCTTCAAGAAAATTGGAGAAATCAAGGGAACGTTCCATGCAAAGCTGGCCATGATAAAGGACAAAAATGGTAGGGACCTAACAGAAGCAGAAGAGATTAGGAAAAGATGGCAAGAATACACAGAAGAACTGTACAAGAAGGACCTCGATGTCCTTGACAACCATGATGGTATAATCACTGACCTTGAGCCAGACATCCTGGAAAGCGAAGTTAAATGGGCCTTAGAAAGCATTACTAACAACAAAGCTAGTGGAGGTGATGGTATACCAGCTGAGTATTCAAAGTCTTAAAAGAAGATGCTGTTAAAGTGCTGCACTCAATTTGCCAACAAATTTGGAAAACACAACAGTGGCCACAGGATTGGAAAAGGTCAGTGTACATTCCAATCCCAAAGAAGGGCAATGTCAAGGAGTGTTCAAACTATCGCACAATTGCACTCATTTCACACGCTAGCAAGGTCATGCTCAAAATCCTACAAGCTAGGCTCCAACAGTACGTGGATAGAGAACTGCCAGAAGTACAAGCTGGGTTTCGAAGAGGTAGAGGAACTAGAGATCAAATTGCCAACATTCGCTGGATTATGGAGAAAGCAAGAGAGTACCAGAAAAACATCTACTTCTGCTTCATTGACTATGCTAAAGCCTTTGATTGTGTGGATCACAATAAATTATGGCAGGTTCTTAAAGAGATGGGAGTACCGGACCACCTCACATGTCTTCTGAGAAACCTGTATAAGGGTCAAGAAGCAACAGTTAGAACCGGATATGGAACAACTGATTGGTTTAGAATAGGGAAAGGAGTACGACAAGGATGTATATTGTCACCTTGCTTATTTAACTTATATGCAGAGTACATCATGCGAAATGCTGGCCTGGATGAATCACAAGCTGGAGTTAGGATTGCTGGGGAAAAGATCAATAACCTCAGATATGCAGACGATACCACTCTGATGGCAGAAAGTGAAGAGGACCTAAAGAGCCTCTTGCTCAGGGTGAAAGAGGAGAGCGCAAAAGTGGGCTTGAAGCTCAACATCAAAAAAACTAAGATCATGGCATCTGGCCCCATCACTCCTTGGCAAATAGAAGGGGAAGTCGTAGAAGTAGTGACAGACTTCACGTTCCTAGGATCCCAGATCACTGCAGATGGTGACTGCAGCCATGAAATTAAAAGACGCCTGCTCCTTGGGAGGAAAGCGATGGCAAACCTAAACAGCATGATAAAAAGCAGAGACATCACCTTGCCAACAGAAGTCCGCATGGTCAAAGCAATGGTATTCCCCGTAGTAATGTATGGCTGCGAGAGTTGGACTATAAGGAAGGCCGAGCGCTGAAGAATAGATTCTTTTGAACTATGGTGCTGGAGAAGACTCTTGAGAGTCCCTTGGACTGCAAGGAGATCAAATCAGTCAATCCTAAAAGAAATCAACCCTGATTGCTCCCTGGAAGGCCAGATCCTGAAGCTGAAGCTCAAATACTTTGGGCACCAAATGAGAAGGGAGCATTCACTGGAGAAGACCCTGATGCTGGGAAAGATTGAAGGTCAAAGACGAAGGGGACGGCAAAGGATGAGATGGTTAGACAGTGTCATCGATGCAACGAACATGAAATTGAGCAAACTTCAGCAGACAGCGGAAGACAGGAGGGCCTGGCGTAAACTGGTCCATGGGGTCGCGAAGAGTCGGACTCGACTGTGCGACTGAACAACAACAACAACCACCACTACTACTACTACTTTTTATCCTTCTTCTCTAACAACAGCTAAACATTCTCAGATATTTTATTAACAGGGAAAACAGACTGTAAGCCACTCTGAGACTCCGAGTGAAGGGTGGGGTATAAATCCATCCTCCTCCTCCACTACTACTACTACCACTTTTTATCCTTCTTCTCTAACAACAGAGAGCTAGTTTGGTGTAGTGGTTAAGTGCACAGACTCTAGTCTGGAAGAACTGGGTTTGATTCCCCACTCTTCCACTTGCACCTGCTGATGTGACCTTGGGTCAGTCACAAGCTCTGGCACAGCTGTTCTTTTTTTTTTTTTTTTAAACTCTCTTAAAAAAGAGAGAATTTTATTCTTTTTATAAGAAACGGGAAGGGTAGACAGATGGAGAAAGAGAAAGATGGAGTGAAATTTTTTTCTGTTAGTGAGGGTTAGTTTAGGTTAATAACCAATACCAATTTTGGCATCTATCATGGTTAGAAGATCTTCTTTTTAACTATTGCAAAGTCCAAAGTCACTCTGTTAATGCAGTTAGTAAAGTCCATTGGGGTTAGTAATTAAACAGCTCCTTCCAGATGTTACACGAACAGTCCTCAAAGTATCTTCTTTTTAAATCTCTTCCAGTTATGGATTGAGTCCATTTTAGCTTTGAAGTCTTCCGTTCCATCACCACTTTCCCCTGGGCTGCTGTCTTCTTCACTTGTCCCAGTTTTGAATGCTGCATCTTCCTCCCTGCTGGCGTGTCTCTTCAGAAGTTTCTGTATTTTGAAGATGAAATCCGTCTTCTTTCTTTTCTCTTTTTCCTTAAACTTCTGGCCTTCAAGCTTCCAGGGCTCCATAAACTCTTCAGATGAAATTAGATCTCCAGTTTGTCGCCTGCTATGCTCAACATCCCCTTCTACTGGCAGAATATTTTCTTTTATAAAAGCGGAATAGGCTTTGGGAGCCTTATCCACCTCTTCTTTTAACTTTATCGCTTCACTGCCAGTTAGGGGTGCCAAGACATTTGTCAAGGTAAATCCGAGATCTTCTTTCTCTTCTTCTTTAACGCCCTGGAAACCTAGAATCAGATTCGATTTCTGTTCGATCTCCATCATCTTTCTAGTTGTTTCCGATATCTGTTTCTGTCAACTGATGAGAACACTTTCCATTTTGAACAGAGTTTCGTTGATTTTCTGCAATTGTTCCAGCAGGGGGCACAGCATCTCCTTTTCCTGTTGATTGACAGCAAGCTCTTGGGGGGGCTGTCTGGACCGGAAGTCCCTCCTCTCTTCTCTTCCGGTGTCTGCAGGACTTTTTCCATTATCGACATTTTGTTTTTTTGTTTACTTTTAAAAAGTTCGTGCCGCATCCCCCAGGAAGCTAAGATGATCGCAGTCTTCCATGCAACCCCAACGGTACTTTCACCAACACTTTTTTTTTCTCTCAGCCCCCCTTCGCGCTCCCTTTGTAGATCTTGCTTCTCAAAGGGGGTGGGAACTCCTCCCTCCTCCCAACGCTTATACGCATACAGGGGGCTCCGATTTACGCTTCAAAATAGATCTTCAACTCACGATTCGATGCTACTTCTTCTTTTTATGTTAAACCATAGCGCTGTCTTCACTCCTGGAAATCGGTGGCGCCGCTAAGTCCCATTACGGGCACGCCGCAGCAGGGCCGATTGGGGCGGGGAGAAAGCCTCAATTTCCTGGCTGTCTGCCGGCAAAGAGGCTACTCCCCAAGCGCCCCGGTTCGGAGCCTTTGCCTAAGGCTCACTAGGGTCTTTCGCACATGCGAAGACCCCCCTAACTGCGCGTGGGCTAACCGCCTCCGGGAGCGTCCCGAGAAGCGGCCACCATTCGCGACGCCGAAACCGAAAACCCTGGCACAGCTGTTCTTGAAAAAGAGCCATTTCTGTCAGAAGTTCTCTCAGCCCCACCTACCTCACAGGGTGTCTGTTGTGGGGAGGGGAAGGGGAAGGAGATTGTAAGCTGCTCTGAGACTCCTTTGGGTAGAGAAGGGCAGGGTATAAATCCAATCTCCTCTTCTCTCTTCTTCTTCTAAACATTCACAGATATTTTATTAACAGGGAAAGCAGATTGTAAGCTGCTCTGAGACTCCGAGTGAAGGGTGGGGTATAAATCCAATCTCTTCTCTTCTTCCTCTTCTATAAAGTCAACAAAAATGCAAAAAAAAAAACCACCTCCCTACGCATGAATTCTATGACTGTTCTGAATGTCCTTTCATTCTGCTTGACATTTCCAGGCAAGTGTGCATAGAACTGCAGTGTCAGTAAGAAGTCGAAGTGACAAAATTGTGGCACTGAAGATGAATTGCTTCCTTGGGGAGAAGGGGTTGACCAAGAAAAAGGACAGAGCGATATCACAGCCAGGGAGTGAAGGAACGAGGCCCTGAAACAGTTAACAGCACTTGTGGTGCTGTTAGAAGATTAGATTTGTAATCCAAGGCTGAGAAGAGTGACTCTATTTTCTTGATAAATCCTCTTCCTCTTATCAATGTTTCTGGAGAAAATTACATAGCCGACCAATATCTTGTAGGATTTTCCAGAAGATTACATGTGGTGACAATTGATTGCTGGATTGAAAGCATCTTGTGAAAAAAATATAGCTCCACATAATTATTCTGTCCTAATCCTGGTGTCTCGTAGCCATCCCAGCCATCGTGATAGGAAAAAACAGCGCTATCCAATCAATCCATCCACACCATATTTAGGATCCCCATGTTTTACAGAATGTCTATGTTTTTGTGAGTTTTGCCTCCCTAGCCAGATAATGTTGGAGATATTTGTGTCAGAGTCCCCAAATATCAGAGCTCAGATCCTTTTGAACTGAGCAGGGCCTTTTCTGTGGCCGCCCCTATGTCGCGGAACCCTAACAACAAAATTCTGCTATAAACCAAGCCTGCAGGCTTTAAAGTTTCACCAACCATGTTTGATTTAGATAGGCTTCAGAAGACATTCTGTATACCAGGGACCCCCAACCTTTTTGACCCTGTGGGCATCTTTGGAAGCCTGACACAGTGTGGTGGGCACAGCCACAAAAATGGCTGCCATGGGAGTTGGGACCACCACAAAGTCACAGGGTGAAGAACCTTGTGCTATGGTGGCAGCTGCTGCCGAAGCAATGTGTTTTTTTTAAAAAATGCACAACCAATAAAATCTCCAATGGCCAATCAGAAGCCTTGCTGAGCAAAAGCCGCACTTGGCCCTGCTTACTTTGTGAAAACACTTGGCAGACAGCAGAAAAGGTGTTTCCGGACGCCATAATGCCCGCAACATCACTTTGTTGCTCCCAGGCTCCATATCATCCCTTCTCTCTCTTTCTGAAGTCGTCATGTCGTGACTTTCCCGGCGAGGAAGCTTCCATAGCCTTCAGCAACTTGAGTAGGCCCAGAAGTCTGAACCACGATTTGAAAATGGCCCTGACCTGGATAGCCCAGGTGAGCCCAATCTCATCAGGTCTCAGAAACTAAGCAGGTGGGGAAAGATTTGGTAACATTACTGGCATCAGAGATCACCAGGCTACAACACTATGTAGGTACATTTTGTGTAGCGGGGCAAACAACAAATAGCCAGTCCCATTTGGCTGAGCGCCCTTTTATTAACAGTAACTGTAGGGCAGGTAACTTGGCATTTGGAATAAGGAATAACACTGCTTAACCAAGAAAGCCAGTTTGGTGTCGTGGTTAGGAGCAGGGACTCGAAACTATGAGAACCGGATTTGATTCCCCCCTCCTCCACATGCAGCCAGCTGGGTGACCTCGGGCAAGCCACAGTTCTCTCAGAGCTCACTGAAGAGCAGTTTCTGTCAGAGCTCTCTCAGCCCCACCTACCTCACAGGGTGTCTGTTGTGAGGAAGGGAAGGGAAAGGAGATTGTAAGCCGCTTTGAGAGCCCGAGTGAAGGGCGGGGTATAAATCCAATCTCCTTCTTCTCTTCCGTTTCTAGAGGTGTATGCCAGGTTGCCAGGTCCCTCTTGGAAATCGGCGGGGGAGGGGGGACAGATGGGAGGCCCATCTGATATACAGTGACATGCCTATGTCACTGACCATGTGACATGAAAATGACATCATCACATCCGGGATGTCGGGGTGATGCTCTGGTAGACTACAGACTAGATGGTCTGTATGTCCCCTTCCAACTCTTATGATTCTATTTGGGCAAAAACTCTATGGTAAATTTGGCTTCTACCACAGAGTTTTTGCCCAAATTCCAGAATATCACCCCAACGTTCCAGATGTGATGACATTATTTCTGGGTCACATGGGCAGTGACGTAGGCATGTCGCTGCACATCAGATGGCCCTACCTCTTTTTCAGGGTACATCCCGAGGGAAGGTGGGGCCCATCAGTGGGGGACCCCCACCTCCATCAGGGGGTCTGGCAACCCTACCCAGAGTTCTCTTGGCCCAGTTCTGCAGATTGTGAGTAGGCCCTGCACTCTTGCAGGCCACTAGCAGGGAGACTGAGAAGACAACCACTGAATCCCTCCTGCTCTCCTGCTCACTCTGAGGCCTCCTGGGATAGCGTCTTAAATAGGCAGTACAGAACAATACCCATCAGCAGAACTCAGTGGTGGTATCTAGACTTCTACTGAGCTACCCCCGGAACACACTACAAGTTTATTCCGCTCTCTCCATTACAAGGAAATACATATTCTACAGCAGCTGTGTTCCGGGTGAGATGTTTCTGGGCACCATAGCACCCCCTGTTGTGTTTCCTCAGACCTTCTTGCTTCATCCCCAAAGCAAAGAGCAAAACCTGGCTTTCCTCATCTTCATAGGAGTAGGGGGTACTTCAAAGACACCCCCACCCAGGAGGCATCCCTTTGGTGGCTGAAAGGAGAACCCATTTGAAAGCAGCCGCCCATGTCATAGGACAATGTTGGCCTCCTAACACTCTCTCAATATTCTGTAATTTGACCCAGCGCCCACAGCAGCCATTTTGTGACTGGTTCCACTCCCCTGTGGCAGCCATTGCCTTGTTGCACTCGATACCTTCCCAAAGTCCCCACAAGTTCAATGAGGTTGGGACCTATAATCTACAGAGTCAAGCTTTCTTCCATTTGGGGAAGAGAGGTGAACCCTTTTTGTAGAACAAAAGATATTTGTTGCTATAAATCAATACTGTACTTCAGAGCAGGGTCTTCCATCACAGAAACTTCATCTGGAAAGGTAAGAACATAAGAGAAGCCATGTTGGATCAGGCCAATGGGCCATCCAATCCAACACTCTGTATTGCACAATACAGAGCATCACTGCCCCAGACATAAGAACAGAAGAGAAACCATGCTGGATCAGGCCAATGGCCCATCCACTACAACACTCTGTGTCATACAGTGGCCAAACCCAAGTGCCATTAGGAGGTCTGCCAGCAGGCCCAGAACTCCAGAAACCCTCCCACCATTGCCCCCCAAGCACCAAGAATACAGAGCATCACTGCCCCAGACATAAGAACATAAGAGAAGTCATGTTGGATCTGGCCATTGGCCCATTCAGTCCAACACTCTTTGTCACACAGTGGACAAAATCCAGGTGCCGTCAGGAGAGGTCCACCAGTGGGGCCAGAACTCCTGAAGCCCTCCCACTATTGCCTGCCCAAGTACCAAGAAAACAGAGCGTTGCTGCCCCAGACAGAGTGTTCCATCTATAGTAAAGGTAAAGGTTCCCTTGCTCGAAAGCCAGTCGAATCCGACTCTAGGGTTGCGGTGCTCATCTCCGTTTCAAAGCCGAAGAGCCAGCGCTGTCCGAAGACATTTCTGTGGTCATGTGGCCGGCATGACTAAACACCAAGGCGCACAGAACGCTGTTACCTTCCCATCGAAGTGGTACCTATTTATCTACTTGCAATTTCTTGCTTTCGAACTGCTAGGTTGGCAGGAGCTGGAACTAGAGACGGGAGCTCACCCCGTCATGCGGCACTCACGGGTCTTGAACTGCTGAACTACTGACCTTCCACAGCCTGCAGTTCAGCGTCTTAACCACTTGAGCCACCACAGCTCCATCTATACCTTGTGGCTAAGAGCCACTGATGGACCTCTGCTCCATACATTCATCCTATCCCCTCTTGAAGCTGTCTATGCTTGTAGCTGCCACCACTTCCTGCAACAGTGAATTCCATGTGTTCATTACTCTTTGGGTGAAGATGTACTTCCTTTTACCTGTTCTCAGACTACTGCTCATTAATTTCATTGAGTGCCCATGACTTCTTGTATTGTGAGAAAGGGAGAAAAGTCCATCTTTCCCTACCTTCTCTGTCCCATGCATAATTTTGTAAACCTCTATCATGGCGTAATATCTATAATATACTATATGTTGTACTTTTACTAGTTTCAGAATGCCATTTGCCCCGGCCTTACCTCTATTACGCACATCATTCATTAGCTTATAAAAACCATTAATGTCATACAGCCGAACCGAATGAAATCACTGAGAGACCGCCATTAGCATATCAACTACCTCTTTCTCAGCTAAATATTCGTGGCAGCTCTCATTAGGAATGACGGATGACATTTATAAAAAGACAGACGTTCCGGAGGAAAATAAAGATCTACCTTATGTATTCTGATTGCGAGGTACCATTTGTGACTGTTTACATTTTTCTCATCTTGTTTTTTTTTTTTTTTACTTTTTTTTTGCTTGGAAAGGAGCTTGGGAAATACTCAGATTAGATTAATTGCTCATGCCAAAACGTCTGAAGGTATCGCAAGACTAATTGGGGTTGGATTCTGACGTCCGCAGGTGTCTCATAAGGTAGTAAACGATGAGTCATTCAAGATAACGTTTTTCAGCCATATGTTAGGCAGATGATTTTAATTAATTGACTTCATTTCTATCCCACCTTTCTTCCTTGCTACAACCCTGTGAGGTAGGCTAGGTGGGGAATACAAAGAAAAGTGCTTTATATCGATAACATTTTGCACTTGTGTGGGTTTGGTAGCATCCCAATCGCTTCACAGACACGCCTTACAACCATCCTGCAGGGCGGGCCAATATTATTATCCCCACACAGGACAGGGGGGCAAAGCTGCAAGAATTTAGCTTGGTGGTGGTGGAGAACACCATCAAGTAAGAAGAAGAGATTGGGTTTATATCCCGCCCTTCACTACCCAAAGGAGTCTCATAGCAGTTTACGAACCCTTTCCCTTCCCCTCCCCATAACGGACAACTTGTGAAACAAGTGGGACTGAGAGAGCTCTTTTGAGGACTATCCTTGAGAGAACAGCTCTGAAAGAACTTATGACTGACCCAAGGTCACACCAGCAGCCGCATGTGGAGGGGTGGGGAATCAAACCCAGTTCTCCCAGATTAGAGTCGGCATACTTAACCACGACACCATATTGGCTCCCTGCACCCTGGAGAAATCTACACAGGTAATCCTATGCTACCTATGTTCTTTAACAGAGAATGTGCATTCAAGGGCAGATCGGCAACTAAGGCCACTTCGTCGAGGGGAACTTCCACAGAGGCAGTAATCCTCTGAATCCCAGAGCCAGGAGGCAACATCAGGAGAAGGCCTTGACGCCCTGTTGCTGGCCTTCCAGGGGAACTGGGGGCCCCCTCTGTGAGCTGGGATGTTGGGCTAGATGGACCCTCCCTGGTCTGATCCAGCAGGGCTCTTCTGTTGTTCTTATCAGGGGAAGGCCTCGGCCTCCATGCCCTGTTGTTGGCCCTCCAAAGGAACTGGCTGGCCACTGTGTAAGATGGGATGCTGGACTGGAGGGACTCTCACTGGTCTGACCCAGCAGGGCTCTTCTGATGTTCTTATCAGGGGAAGACCTCGGTCTCTATGCCCTGTTGTTGGCCCTCCAGAGGAACTGGTTGGCCACTGTGTGAGACAGGAAGCTGGACTGGATGGACCCTCCCTGGTCTGATCCAGCAGGGCTCTTCTGATGCTTGTAATCATACCCCCATTGAGCTCTCTCCTCTCCCCTAATCCTGCCTTCTCCAGGCTCCACCCCCAAATCTCCAAAGATTTCCCAAACCACTTTTTTTTCCCAGATTTTTCCAACCCCCAAATTATCTAATGCTAGGCATGTGAGAACCACCTAGGGATACCAGCCTCCAGGTGGGATGTGGGGACTCCCTGGAATTACAGCTTTTCTCCAGACTACAGAGATCAGTTGCCCTGGAGAAAATGAATGCTTTGGAGGGTGGAATCTATGGCATTGTAGCCCCTTGAGGTCCCTGGCCTCCCCAGGCTCCATCCCCAAATCTCCAAGTGTTTCCCCAACCTGGATCTTTCCACCCTACCCCCCATCTTCCACCGATAGCTGGGGGAACCTGGCAACCCTAGAACCACCACTGTGGGGTGGGCAGGACTGAGCCACTCCCTCCATGAATTGACACCCTCACTAGGGTTACCAATCCCCCCAATAGGGGTGGGGTTTTTCCTGCTTTCAGGGCCCCCCAACCTGCCACCAGCCAGCTGGTCAGTGGGGGAGCCTCACCCTTGAAGAGCCCCGTCATATCCAACTTGGCCGGAGCAATGATATCACCTGGAGGTGATGTCATCACACCGGGCCTGGCATGCGGGGGACACTCTAGCATTTGGGTAAAAAACTCTATGGTCACCAGGCTCCACCCCCTATGGTCACCATAGAGTTTTTTACCCAAATGCTAGAGTGTCCCCCGCATGACATGCCTGGCATGGTGATGTCACCACCGGGTGATGTCATTTGTGTCATATGCACAAAATGCGCACACAAGAAGACCCCGGGAGCCAAACTGGAGCCCCCCACCAGGACGCAAGTAAGACCTGGCAACCCTCGCCCTAGAGAAGGGAGATGGCTACTCTTCTTCTCCCGTGCTCCATCTGGGGAATGGGGCCAGGCCCCGTTTCCAGGCCTGTTTTGACCTCAAAGCCTGCCCCCGTGTGCCTCTCTAAAAAGACCATGTGAAGAATGAGCCTCTTCTTCCATAATACATTCTAGCAAAGCCATCTTAATCGCTACCCTTTGGTTAAAGTGCAGTTTAAAAGGCTTCGTGACGCAGCGGAGAACCTGAGCTAACATTGAAAGAGATGCAAAGACTGTAACTAATAGGCGGAATGGAAGCGGAAAGTACAGGAATGCAACTAATGAAGTTTAAAAAAAAACCATTTAATGGATGCTTCCTTAGGCATCCCTTCCCCCGCCATGTTCTGTTCGCTTTGTTTCATCCTCATCCTACCACGTCCACGATTAAAGTTCCATTTCAGGAGGATGTCTGGCATGTTTATCCTTGCGAGCGGATTTGGGGGATTTTTCCCCCCCTCTAAATTGGCGGATGGTTTCACGTAGCTCTTCTCTGAGCGGATTCTTGCCATTATAAATTAGTCATCTATCCCCTAATGGCCTCTCTAAAAATGGTGCCCTTCCAGCCTGTGATGTTCTCCAGGTATCCTAAGACAGGTGGTTACCTCATTTTACCTGGGTACCCATCAGCTGCCTAGTCATTAAACCGAAGACGGGTCGTCGAGAAAGACGGAGCGGAATTCGGACTGCTTCCAAATCCACTGTATTGCTGACTCAATTATTTATTCTCTCGGCCCGTGAGAATCGAAGAAAATGAACTAGAATGCTTAGGCAGCAGCAGGTCTGGTATCTCGTCCGTAAAACGTATCGGAGAACACACCAAGCTGTCCCCAAACGCCCTGTGCTGTCCGTACTGTTGTGTTTTAGAAAGAAGCCTTGTAGCGTTCTTTCGGTCTGGAGCGATCAATGACTTCTGAGTGGTTAACTAGTAGCCTCGTTATTTTGTTTTATATTCCCATCAAGGTAATTAGGACTAACCTCTGAAAAGTCAATATCATTAATGGGGGAAAAAAATCTAACAGAATGTACTCCAATTCTTACTATTACATTAACACTCAGGGACTTCAGACGGCTCTGTCAGGTGTAGCATTAACCTGAATGCTGTACAGATTAAAATTAAGTCCGAAAACACACCGATGTAACTGAATACTTACTTTTCATTGTTGAGTTGCTTTTTCTTTGTGATAGTTTATGTCCCTATCGCAGTAGACCCTGTTATAGATAGTACATATGCTATATGCTATACATAATGAGGTTCTGTGAGGTGGCCGATCAGAACTGCTTATACTGTGCTGACCAGTTCCTTTATAAAAATAGTCTCTTCAGGGTTTGTTTTTACTTTGCATATCTGTTAAGGACCACTGCTAGGTATATTTGCTTGTTGTTGTTAAGAGCCAGGCACCAAGGCCTGTCCACTTCAAAACAGAATAGTACTTTATTTTCAGAAAACACAACATGGGGATGGAAGATAGATACAGAGGATAATTTGCTTCTTTTCAGACTTGAACTTTTGGCTTGGCGTACACTTAGGCAGTATGTTTGTTACTTTCCAGTTTCACACAGCTGCTAAACAGTTCACTAAGCACCCTAATAAGTCCACCCTCCTGTACTGCTTCGTGGTTCACCTTTGGCTTTGGCTTTCTGGCCCCTTTTGAGTCCAACTGGCCACCAACCAGCTGTCCTGACTCGGCCAGACCGTTCCTCAGCCTTCTCTTAACCACCTCTCCCAGTTCCTTTAGGAGTAATGTATTTGATGTTTGTGACCGCTTATGTGTTTAACATTCACCAGTCTATTCACTGTCCTCTCTCCTTTAGAGGAATTCATTAAATCTGACTATTCAGCCCCAGTTATCTGTTCCAACTGTTATTAGGCTGTTCACTCAAAGCTACAGAGGTCTGCTTCCTCCACAGAGCTCCTCAGTCAGTTGACCGCTCTCCGCTAACTCCCAACTGCCGGCCCCAAACTGTCAGTTTTGCCTGTTATGTGTCAGTCACTAAGTGTTCTGAGCCAGCCTTCTCCCAGGCCCTAATAAAGGGTTAGACTGATCATCCAGTAGGGTGATCGGATCAGAAGATTCAAATTTCCTGCCAACAGCTACTACTTCCCGCCACCAACCAGTAGGCCAGTGAAGGAACAAATAAAGCAAATATCACCAATGCATCAACAGCATGATGTCATTTCCAGGGTGAACCCAGAAGTGATGTCATGCACCTCCAGGATTCATTGGAAATTTCATGGGGAAACCATAGAGTTTAAGCTGAATCCTAGAGCGACATGACTTTCCCTCCAGGTTTGCCCAGGTGTTATGTACTGATACAGGACAGCACCGGGAATGGACTGAGCTTGAGTTACCTGAACAATGGGCTGCCAAGATCTTGGGGTGGAACTATTGATTTAGGTTTGCACTGTAAATAGCCAACTACAGGGAGTGGGTATGTGTGTGGGGGGTGTTGTTTGGCATGAATATAAGCAGGGTCTTGGCCCCACAAGTTTGTCTTTTGAGTTAACTGAAATCACTTAATAAATATGAGCTGATCATTGAACGCGTCTAGAACCCAGTATATTTCACCAGGGAATGACAGCATGCTGCTGAGACAACTGTGACCCCTCCCCCGCCCCCACCCACCCACCCAGTCTCCACCCATGTGCCAGCCCCTGCCTGGTACCCTTCCTAGCTGGATGTATTTCATGCCACAGTTTCATTGGAATTGATGAAAGAACCACCCACAACCAGAAGAGCAGAAACGAAACATACTCTGTGTGGCGCATCTACACAAACATATCTGTCAATACTTTAACAACACACAAAATTTAATAAAGTTATCTGAGTACAAAATGCAAGAATTGAAGAACGTCCAAAAATAATCTTATTCTTATTCTAACGAAGTTTCCGGATAATGCTTTCGTTTCCAAGGCCTTCATCAGAGAAGGACCAATTATTGTAGCTACAATGAAACATTGAAGTTATGAATGCTTACCTGACACTCACTCTGAGATATGCTTATACATCTATTGATTTATGAAGAATGTGGAGTATTGATTTTCCAACCTTCCTTGACTAGTCTTGACAGACTTTAGGAAAGAAAACAATTGTGCAGTTATAACTGGGTAAATTACTAGAGTCCTTTGAGACTAGTGATTATGATACTGAAAAGGTGCTGTCTGAATATTTGTACAGAATGTAAACCTGCACTTTGATGTTTTGTTTGGGTGAAACCTATTTGTGATAATATTTGATACCAATATTTATATAACAGCGTAGAAAAATTAGGGGGCTGTGGTGGCTCAAGTGGTTAAGACGCTGAACTGCAGACCGGAAGGTCAGTAGTTCAGCAGTTCAAGACCCGAGTGCCGCATGATGGAATGAGCTCCCGTCTCTGGTACCAGCTCCTGACAACCTAGTTCGAAAGCAAGAAATTGCATGTAGATAAATAGGTACCACTTTGGTGGGGAGATAACAGCATTCTGTGTGCCTTGGCATCTAGTCATGCTGGCTACATGACCACAGAAACATCTTCGGACAGCGCTGGCTCTTTGGCTTGGAAACTGAGATGAGCACCGCATCCCTAGAGTCGGATTCGACTGGCTTTCAAGCAAGGGGAACCTTTACCTTTACCTATAGAAATTTTTTTTTAAAAGCACAAAATTGATTTACCTTGAACATACATCTATTATACACAGTGCTATATACTTTTGCATACCTTCCTAACACTGTGACCCTCAGTTTTTGCATTTCCCACCTGGAGGCTGGCAACCCAGATTCCTACTCCTCTGCTCAGCCAAATGTAAAGTCAAGTTAGAGAAGGCCCAAAGCAAACAAAACACTTACACGTCATGGAATTTAAAGTCCATTAAGTCATTCCATTTGTTTCACATGGAATACGAGCCCATTAAAACACTACGAAGGATCCTTTCCAGGGCTGTGTTATTATCATTAATGGTACGCTTTAGTTCCCTCTTACCCACGTCGCTCTGCAAGGCACGGAGAGAAACGCTTGGAGGACCATTAAAGTCCCAGACCCATTTGTCCTGGCTTATTAGTGTATAGTACCTGTGCATTGGGAAATGCATGCATCAAAGACGTTGCTTCTTTGGCCGTGCTAGACCCCTTTGTACAGCAGGGGAGAGGGGAACGGAATGCTGAAGACACACGAAATACGAGCGCATGAATCACACAGAGTATTTCAAGGAGTTCTCGAGGTTGTGGCCCATCTCAGATTGCTCTGGCTGCTGGTTGTAGGCAAGGGGGCTTTCCACACACATTGTGATGTCAAGTCGCAACTGACTTACGGCAATCCCAGCAAGGGGCTTTCAGGGCAAATGAGAGTCATCTTTGGCGGTCTCCCATCCAAGTATAGACCCTGCTTAGCTTTGAAAATTGGGCTGTACCATACCACTTCGCATCCCATAGAACAAAGGGGTTTTTTAATCCTGTTTTCCATCCTGGAGAAGAGAAGAGAAGAGAAGAGAAGAGAAGAGAAGAGAAGAGAAGAGAAGAGAAGAGAAGAGAAGAGAAGAGAAGAGAGAGAAGAGAAGAGAAGAGAAGAGAAGAGAAGAGAAGAGATTGGATTTATAACCCACCTTTCATTCCAAGTCTTAGAGCAGCTTCCAAACTCCTTTCCCTTCCCCTCCCCACAACAGACACCCTGTGAGGTAGATGGGGCTGAAAGAGCTCTTTTGAGAACTGTCCTTGAGAGAACAGGTCTGAGAGAACTTGTGACTGACTCAAGGTCATCCAGCAGCTGCAACTGGAGGAGTGGGGAATCAAGCCCAGTTCTCCCAGATTAGAGTCCATGCACTTAACCATGACACCAAACTGGCTCTTAATTATTATCCTGCCACTTAGTTATTATACAAAATTGCTTATGCCACCAATTCTATAAAATTCTAAGGTTTGTTTGGCCAGATCTTGACCCTGTTGATTATGCAGAAGTTGTTTAGCTCAGAGGTCTCCAGCCTATTTGAGCCTGTGTCCACCTCCAGAATTCTGACACAGGGTGGTGGGTGCAACCACAAAATAACCACCACATGAGGTGGAGCCAACCACAAAATGGCTGCCACACAAATAGGGGAAGCCCAAGTGCAGGGGACAAAACAAGAAGAAGAAACACAACAAATATAATGAAAACCATGAAATGTAAAATGCTTAATAAAGTGAAACAGCTTCTATAAACATGTATTGTGAATTTTGTTTTCATTGTTGTGGTTAGCCATTCAGTCGTGTCTGACTCTTGGCAATTCTGTGGGCCAGCTCTCTCCACATTTTCCAATCTTGTACTATTTTTTTTAGTTGTTCCATGCTCATGCTGGTGTCAACTTTTATGGTGTCTAGCATTATATTTGCATTACAATCACTTAACAACAAGAATGCAATTTATTTATGAAGAATGCTGCTTTGAGATGATTCAAACTAGACTCTTTTTCTAAACATGATTGGTAGCCTGACACTGAAACCTTTTCTGCTACTGTTTTGAGCCTTGATGGTGTTTAAAAATTGATATTGGAGATTTAAATGAATACAGCTGTACCTTATGTGAATTGAAAATAGTCCATCTCTGAAGAAGACACCTGAAATGAAGTATATATCCGGAATCTTCGTAGGATGGATCTTGACTCTCTGCATTCTTCATAAACTATCATTTGGACCTTTCTTTAACATTTCTAAATTTGTATTTTTTGTATTATTTGTAATATTGTATATTGACATATTGATACACTTGTTGGTATTGTTAATCTTGCTGTTAAGTGATTATAATACAAATAGAATTCACAATACACATTTCTATCAATTGTTTCACTTTATTAAGCATTTTACATTTCACAGTCTTCGTTACATTTGTTGTTACAAGTGCAAGGGATAACAGGAATATTTTTTAAAAAATACCCTGGGAAAGGAGAGAGAATAAAACCGATATTGTGGGCAGCTCCTGCCAAAACGTTTATTTTAATCTGAACAGCCAATCAAATCTCCAATGGCCAATCAAAAGCCCTGCTGAGCAGAAGTCCCGCATGACCCCACCCACTTTCTAGAAACAATTGGTGAGCACAAGGAAATGTTTTGGTGGGCATCATGGAGCCTACTGTCACCGTGTTGGGGACCCCTCATTTAGCTCCCATTGGACTCTTAACAGAGCTTCATCCTCCATCCAGCCATTTTTCTCTTGACCCAACATCTGGCCCTTTTAGTGCATTCTTCAGAGGACTCACAAGAGAGTCACTTCTCCTAGCTAACCAGTGGCCTGAACTGTGGTCCAGACTATGTCATCCCTAAATTATGTGGGGCAGAAGGAACTTCTCAGGGGCAGATGAGAAAATTGCAATCCAGAAGTGGAAGTCCTTCCATACACAGAGATGCTCTGGTGAATCCAAGCCAATAAAGAAGAAGAAGAAGAGATTGGATTTATACCAGTGTTCCCTCTAAGCTGAGTTAGTGTGAGCTAGCTCACAGTTTTTTAGCCTCCGGCTCACAGATTTTTGTTCTAGCTCAGGAAGGATGGCTCCAGAGCAAACTGATTTATGCAGTAGCCAAATTGCTCGCTCACAACTTTAATGCCCGTAGCTCACAAAGTAGAATTTTTGCTCAGAGGACTCCACAGCTTAGAGTGAGCATTGATTTATACCCCACCCTTCACTACTCAAAGGAGTCTCAGAGCGGCTTCCCCTCCCCACAACAGACACCCTATGAGGTAGGTGGGGCTGAGAGAGCTCTTGACAAAAACTGCTCTTTTTCCAGAACAGCTGTGCCAGAACTATGGCTTGCCCAAGGTCATCCAACAGGTGCAAGTGGAGGAGTGGGGAATCAAACCCAGTTCTCCCAGATTAGAGTCTGTGCACTTAACCACTACACCAAACATTCCTTAGTTACCTGCCTACCATTTTTCTTCTCACTGTGACACAGAGAGTACTCCATCTTTCTGTGTTATACCTCTGAGGATGCCAGTCACAGCTACTGGTGAAACATCAGGTCCTACAATGCCAAGACTATGGCCACACAACCCGGAAAATCTACAGCAACTAATTCCTGAATATGCTTGATTGGCTGCTATTCTTTGAAAAGAACAACCTGATCGATCCACTAGAAGCTTAACAATGCCATCGTATGCCCCACCTCAGGGTATGCTGAGGCCAGCCCCGAGGATATAGGTTGGGAAAGGCAGTGTGGTTATACCTTTGACATCTGCAACTTCAGTCCAACCAGAATATGGACACTCCAGCCACCTGGAGCGTTGTTGTCCTCAACTTATGCTTATGAACGAATTATCCACATTCGTCCACTTTGCATTCGATCCCCCGAATTGACAGATATTCCTTGAGCCGGTGCGCGCGCTGCTCCTCATTTCCCATGCGTGCCCTTCTGTCTGCTTTAATTGAGCTCAGCTGGCCCGCTCAGCGGGCCTTTCATGAGGACAAAAACCAAACCGGCAGAATACCAAAGCGAACTGCACGGGGAAAGGCAAATGCTTTGTTTCGTTGGCACATCAAAGATTCGTTTTTCCTCCCCCCACAAAAAAAAGAAAGGCCAGGCAGAGAGGAGAAAGGAAGACCTCCTACTTACATCCCTGTTTGTTCTTCCCGGCTTCTCGTTTTAGAGTTCATCAAAGGGGCCTAGCAGCCGTATGCTGAAAGATAAGCAGGGACTGGTGAAATCCTGGCCGTTCTGGGTTGCAAAAATTCCAGTGATGCTTCATTACTTAATATCCCCCGCCCCCCAAAAAAAACAAGTACAACGGAACATTTATCAGAACGAACATTGCACTATTGCAAATTCATTTAATTGTGTGGGGAAAGTGGGGGGGAGATCTCACCACTTATTAGAGACATTCGAGGATGCTCGAAGATCAGAACCGGGTTTTCTGTTTGTTTAGCTCTCGCGGTGGAATGTATGTTTATTTACAGTATCTCCAGCTACCCGTTTACTATGTGTTTGTTCAATAAGTTAAGAGACTTTAATTGGGCACTGGGGATTACTCGTGTGCTATTCCCAAATCCTTTTTTTGCTAAAAATACATGAAAAGAGTGAGCTACTTATAGAGAGCCTTGCTCTATCAGGACTGTTTCCGGCAACTGAGTTTCCCGTTTGCGGTTTCCAAATATGCCATGCTCAGAATTTCTCCCATGAACAAAGACATCTTCTACAGCAACCTGAAAACTGGTTTTTAGTGTCAAAACACAGTATAGCCACCTGTTCAATTTGGATCTACGTGCATTGGTTTCAGTTCAAGAAAGAAAGCAATACGATTCAAAGCATTGTGTCCAGATCACAGGAGACGGTAAGTAAAGGTAAAGGTAAAGGTTCCCTTGCTCGAAAGCCAGTCGAATCCGACTCTAGGGTTGCGGTGCTCATCTCCATTTCAAAGCCGAAGAGCCAGCGCTGTCCAAAGACGTTTCCATGGTCATGTGGCCAGCATGACTAAACACCAAGGCGCATGGAACGCTGTTACCTTCCCACCGAAGTGGTACCTATTTATCTACTTGCAATTTCTTGCTTTCGAACTGCTAGGTTGGCAGGAGCTGGAACTAGAGACGGGAGCTCACTCCGTCATGCGGCAGTCTCGGGTCTCGAACTGCTGAACTACTGACCTTCCACAGCCTGCAGTTCAGCGTCTTAACCACTTGAGCCACCGCAGCTCCAGGAGACGGTAGTTCCGTTCTATTCTGCTATGGTTAGAACTCACCTGGAGTACTGTGTCCAGTTTTGGGCACCACACTTTAGAAAGGATGTTGACAAGCTGGAGTGTGTCCAGAAGAGGGCGACCAGGATGGTGAGAGGGTTGGAATCCAAGTCTTATGAGGAAAGGCTGAAAGAGTCGGGTATGTTTAGCCTGGGAAAGAGAAGGCTTAGAGGGGACATGATGGCAGTCTTCAAGTATTTGAAGGGCTGTCATGTAAAAGATGGAGCAGATCTATTGTCTCTTGCTCCGGATTGCAAGACTAGATCTAAAGGGTGGAAATTATGAGGGAGTCATTACTGGCTAGATATCAGGAGAAACTTCCTCATTGTAAGAGTGGTTGAGCAGTGGAACAGTCTGCCTCGGGAGGTGGTGGATACTCCTTCCCTGGACGTTTTCAAGTGGAGGCTGGATGACCATCTTTTGGGTGTGTTGTAGGTATGTAGAGCTATCTTTTGGCTATGCTCCTGCAGAGTGCAGGGGGTTGGACTAGATGACCTGCAAGGTCCCTTCCAACTCTAACATTCTATCATTCTATGATTCTATGAAATGCCAGTACGTGGCAATGCCAGGGCAGAGTGGGAAGTGCAAATAATTCTAGAGCAATTCAGTGTCTGGCAGGTCTGTTAGCACAGCAGGGGGCCACTCAGTTCAGGCCCTGCCCCTGAGGGGCAACGATAGGGAACAGTTGGCTCACCCATTCCCTTTTCCTGAAGTATGCAGAAGATGAAGCGTGTGAGGCCCATCGTTGGCACTGCCAGTAAGGACTGAGCTGAGCAGCTGCTGAAGGACTGACTGAAATCTTACACCTCGGCTCTGCTTGTTCTGGGTTTCCATCAGCCCACCGGGGCAGTGACCCGTTGGGAACATTCCTCGTAAATTCGACAGTGGCCCATCCCTTGCAGCAATTAATTTCTTACCATCGAACCACCATGCAATAAATTTGCCCATTTACGGTGGGGAGACCTCCAGCCAACTGCAGCTTACTGGCAGGAAAACTAGGCCTAGGCCTGCCTCTCTAGTGAGGCAGCAATGTCATTTCCTGTGTGCACAGGAAGTGATGTTGAAAAGTACTGAGGCATGGGGTAGAGTGAAATCAGGTCAGACTTTTATTTCAGGATCAGGAACAAGACAAAAGACCACGGCTTGCAGGCCGGCTTATATGCTCCATGAACCCACTCCCAGAAAACACCCCACACACACTCAGTGATAGGCTATATACAGTGGCCGACATTGCTGAGTCACGAGAGAGGCAGGCCTAGGCCTAGTTTTCCTGCCAGTAAGCTGCAGTTGGCTGGAGGTCTGCTCACCGTAAATGGGCAAATATACAGTGGCCAAGAGTTCCATAGGTCCTGACCGGGAACCTAGCCCTCTGATTGGTGTGGGCTAGAATCCATTCGGGCTATTGTCTCCCAGACCAAAGCTTGCAGGTTTCATCTGGCCGCGTGGAGAGCTCACCTCACACATGGTCAGGTTCGATACGTCACCAGTGATACTTTGATATTTGGGGGGGGGCTGTATGATAGAAGTTTAGCCTAGGCCTAGTTTTCCTGCTTCTACATTCCGCCACTGGCCAGCTGATCAGCACTGGGGGGGTCCGCCATCCCTGGCAGGGGCCTGGCAACTCTACCACCAACACTCAGCTGAATCGCAGATGGAAACTAAGGCACAATCATCCCGGGGAGAAAAATTTTAAAGAAAAATAAGGCCTCATCTGCTTAGAGGAAGTTCTGGCCATAGAGTTCCTGATGATTCCTAGAGCTACCTGGAACTGACAAAGGTAGTTCCAGCAATCGCCAGAAACTCTATGGAAAGATTACCATCGCCTGGCAACCCTAGTAATAAATAAACCATTTGCTTCGGAAAAGTGGCTATACCACTGTCGGTTTCTATGTGTATACGGCCGGATCTGCATCTAGCATTTGCTCTGCTGTCTTACCAAACCCGCACTGGAACAGAAATTCCCCTCTACATTGCACGCCACTTTCATTTTGATTGTCGCATTTTATGGCAGTGTCCAGACTGCATGCTGCTTTCACTTCGTTTGATCTCTGGTTTTATGGTGACCGTCTGCAGAGATTTATGACCATTTTACAGCCATTCCGGGGGGGGGGTGACTCTGCAGTCAGTACAGTGTTGGCCTGGGATAGTTGAATGTGATTTTGAACTGCATCCTTTTCTGTTCCAGTGTGGGTTTGGTAAAAATGCTAAATGCAGATTAGCCCTATACCACTGTAGGTTTGTATGTGTATATGTTTGTATTTAATAATTTTATGTATTAAATGCTGTTTTCATGTTCAAATGTTGACACATTTGCCACCTTGGGAACCCTAATCAGGTGGAAAGGCAGCATAAACATATTGGTAATAATAGTATTTGAAGGTACCGCATATGGATAAATTGTTAAATGCCTGCAATCTGCTAAGAACAACGGCATTAATTGTTGTTTCTCAGAACGTAAATGTCACGAGCAGTTCGGTGGAAGCAAAAATTCTTCTGTTGGCAGAAACAGAAAGATTCCACTCGTGAGGAATGTGGCATTCACTCCACATCTGCTCAACACTGAAGAAAAGGTGCAGCTCAAAACCACATTCAGATATCCCGGGGGCAACACCGTACTGACTGCGAAGTCACCCCTAAACAGCCATAAATCTATGCGGAAGGTACATAAAACCCGGTGAACAAAGAAAGTGAAAGTGGCATGCAGTGTGGAGGGCACCATAAAATCCAATGGTCATAGAATCATAGAATCATAGAGTTGGAAGGGACCTCCAGGGTCATCTAGTCCAACCCCCTGCACAATGCAGGAAATTCACAAAGGCCTCCCCCTCCACACCTGCACTGTTCCACGCCCAGAAGATGACAAAAAAACCTCCAGGATTGCTTCCTGACCCCAAAGTGGTGATCAGCATTTCCCCTGGGCATGTAAGAGAGGACCACAAGAACTAAGCATTGAGGCAACCCGTCCTGCCCTCCCTCTGCTGATCCGCCAAAGAAAGTGAAAGCAGCATGCAATGCAGAGGGGAATTTCTGTCCCAACGTGGGTTTGGTAAAACAACTGGGGGGGGGAGAACCAATTCAGAGTCACCCACAGAGGCAGTGTAGCATAGTGGTTAGAGTATTGGATCAGAACTGGAGAGACCAAGAAGAAGATGAAGAAGAGATTGGATTTATACCCTGCCCTTCACTACTAAAAGGAGTCTCGGAGTGGCTTACAATCTCCTTTCCCTTCCCCTCCCCACAACAGACAACCCATGAAGTAGATGGGGCTGAGAGAGCTCTTTCGAGGATTGCTCATGAGAGAACAGCTCTAAGAGAACTTGTGACTGACCCAAGGACACAACAGCAGCTCCATGTGGAGGAGTGGGGAATCAAACCTGGTTCTCCCCGATTAGAGTCCGCACTCCTAACCACTACACCAAACTGGCCCAAGGTTCCAATCCCCACCCAGCTATAACTAGATGACCCTAGACTGGTTCTTCTTTAGCTCAACCTAGCCTGCCTCGCAAGGTTACTGGGGACAACACGGAGGAGGAGGAGGAAACCATTGGATTTGATATTGCACAGGTTTTTTGGAGGGAAGATCCCTTTTGCTGAAGCTAAAAAAATACACAACCTGAAATAAACATTAAATTTATTTTTATGAGTCTTTATGGGGGTTTGTAGCTATGACTGGAATTACATGGAATTCACTGCCACAGGAGGTGGTGGCAGCTACAAGCATAGACAGCTTCGAGAGGGAATTGGATAAACATCTGGAGCAGAGGTCCATCAGTGGCTATTAGCCACAAGGTATAGATAGAGACTCTGCAGCAGTGATGCTCTGTCTTCTTGGTGCTTGCAAGGGGACAATAGTGGGAGGGCTTCTAGTGTCCTGGCCACACTGCTGGACCTCCTGATGGCACCTGGTATTGGCCACTGTGTGACAGTGTGTTGGACTGGATGGGCCATTGGCCTGATCCAACATTGGCTTCTCTTACGTTCTTATAAGAGAGAATTGGATAAACATCTGGAGCAGAGGTCCATCAGTGGCTATTAGCCACAAGGTATAGATAGGAATTCTCAGTCTGGGGCAAGTGAGGCTCTGTATTCTTGGTGCTTGGGGGGGTCAACAGTGGTAGGGCTTCTAGTGTCCTGGCCACACTGCTGGACCTCCTGATGGCACCTGGTATTTTTCGCCACTGTGTGACAAAGTATTGGACTGGATGGGCCACTGGCCTGATCCAGCATTGGCTTCTCTTATGTTCTTATGTTCTAAGGTACATATTATTTCCAGTACATACAACTGGAAATAAGGCCAGATATATTTGTGGCCCCAAACAGAAACTTTTTGGTGTGTCATTCAATTCCATATTGGAACATTCCAACTGTGGTCCTGTTTTATTCATTGTTAATTTCCTTACATGTGTTACAGGGACTCTGTCGCTTGTTGTATTTTGCACCATTTGACTTCTGAAGAAGGCTCTTGTGAGCCGAGACACATCCGGTCAGTTCATACACTGTCCTTTTGTGTGCGTATTTGTAACTCTGAACATTTTATGAGACTACAAGGTTTTTATATGTCGTTGTAATAAACACTCTTTTGTACACTCACTCATGTTTTTAACTTTTGGCCCTCAATAAGTCTTCTAAACTTCCTTTGGAGGTTTGTCCATCCCCAGATCTCCAGGAAATTCCCAGTACTGAGCTGAAAACCCGAATCAGAGACCACACGTGTATGCCAAATCATTAGTTTTCATTACTGCCAGTAGGAGGATTAAACTTTATCCTTCCACCAAATCTCTCATGTATTTAAAGATCCCCAGAAATGACAATTAATGCTGTTATTTGATAGTTCTCGGCAGATTGCAGACTGGTAACAATTTACCCATAACTGCGGCAGGGAAAGCTGAAGCTGTGATTTGATTAGGCAAGTGGACGATAAATCATAAAGAAGAATTCTATTCTAGGGTGTTTTCTTTCCAGAGCACTCACATGTAGTTAGTTAGCAACCTGAACCTGACTTGCTTTCCCCTCAGCCACTCAGCAGCTGCCGGGAACTGCTTTCTAAAGTGCCACAAGGGCCCAATTCAGCTCGAGACTGTTGTGTGTGGAGAAGAGGGGGTTTCTCCTTCCCCCTGGGCCATTTTCCCAAGTGAAAACAACCCTGGGAGAGCCAGTTTGGTGTAGTGGTTAAGTGTGTGGACTCTAATCTGGGAGAACCAGGTTTGATTCCCCATTCCTCCACTTGCACCTGGCTGGATGACCTTGGGCAGGCCATAGTTCTGTCAGAACTGTCCTTGAAAAAGAGCAATTTCTGTCAGAGCTCTCTCAGCCCCGCCCACTTCACAGGGTGTCTGTTGTGGGGAGGGGAAGGGAAAGGACTTTGTAAGCTGCTCTGAGACTCCTTTGAATAGTGAAGGGCGGGGTATAAATCCAATCTCTCTATTATTATTATTATTATTATTATTATTATTATTATTATTATTATTCGTCCAATTTTGGAGCCGTAACATGTCATTTGGCCCGATATAGCTGATCTCTAGGTGCCTCCAAGGGCAGCCATCTTGGTGACCAGACAGTTCAACAGCAAATATATTCTCAAAGTATTGTACTCATACTCTCTGGAGAAGTGAGCAGTGACTCCCGAAAGCTCGTCCCCTGCCATGGATTTTGTTAGTCTTAAGGGGCTACAGGACTCTTGCGCTTTTCTACTGCTACAGACAGACAAACACTGGCCAGCTACCTATTTTGATCTGTACTAATAAATCCCAGCAATAGATCCTAGCAACACCATCACTGGACTCAGCAACCTCAGCCATATCATCTCAGGTTCATATTCCCGCTCTTCCATCACGTGTCAACAATGCCCTTCCACCCTCTACATTGGACAAACAGGCCAGTCCCATCGACAAAGAATTAATGGACAGAAGTCTGACATTAGGAACCACAACATGCAAAAACCAGTAGGGGGAGACATTTTAACCTTCCAGGACATTCAGTTGCTGACCTGACAGTCCTCTTACAAAGGAATTTCAAGGGAGATTGGAAAGAGAGACTGCTGAACTGCAATTGATAATGAGGCTCAAGACACTGCATCCTCCTGGACTGAATCGCGACCTAGGTTTCCTGTCTCATTACCAATGCCGATTTCTCCATGCCTATTATCCCTCTGCGTATCTCACCGGAATCCAGCCACAACTGCTATTGTTATTCACCTGCTATTGTCATTTGCCTGCTGATGTCATTCGGCACCTGAAATCACTCCACTTTCCAATAAATAGGACAGGTGGACTCCCATTCGAGCTGTATCTGAAGAAGTGAGCAGTGACTCAAAAAAGCTCCTCCCCTGCCACATATTTTGTTAGTCTTTGAGGTGCTCCTGGACTCTTGCTGTTTTCTGCTGCTACAGACAGACTAACACATCTACCCATCTTGGCCTATACTAATAAATGTTTTATACTTCCTGTCTCCCTTCCTTTCTCTCATTGTGGACTTCAAGACCCCTTGCATAGGATTCCTAGGAAGACTCCCAGTTAGGCATCGGCCAGATCCATGCCATATGAGCCTCAACAAATTGCCATACCATTTCCCCTACAATTGCTTCCTGGGATTCTGTGTCCCAAGAATCTGAATTTCAACCCATCTATTAAATACTCCCATATATTCAGGTCTTTTGGAAAATGTTTTAGTTCAGAGAGCAACAGATGTTCTGTCCAAATTTCACAGACTCTTCAAATTAAGCTTCAAGAGCTAGTGATGTGCAGTAGTTAGAGCATCGGTCTAGGATTTGGGAGACTTTTTTCATAAGAACACAAGAGAAGCCAATGTTGAATCAGGCCAGTGGCCCATCTAGTCCAACACTCTGTCACACAGTGGCCAAAACTACCAGGTGCCATCAGGAGGTCCAGCAGTGACGCCAGGACATGAGAAGCCCTCCCATGGTTGATCCCCCAAGCACCAAGAATACAGAGCATCACTTGCCCCAGTCTGAGAGTTCCTATCTATACCTTGTGGCTAATAGCCACTGATGGACCTCTGTGAACAGTAACTAAACGAATCACATCGGAAAGCTGGTGATTTCTTGTGACGGCGGATGATTAACAAATAACCCAGTTCTGAATTGCTTCCATAACAATGGAAGATTTTTCAGATATATTTTGGTATTGGCAACGTTTAGATAGATCAAGATGTTAGCCATGTTAGTCTGCCCATAGCAGTGGAAAAGAGCCATAGACCAGTAGCTTTCGGGAGTCACAACTCACAACTCACTTCTTCACTGCCACAAGAGGTGGTGGCAGCTACAAGCATGGACAGTTTCAAGAGGGAAAGATAAACATATGGAGCAGAAGTCCATCAGTGGCTATTAGCCACAAAGTATAGATAGGAACCCTGGTGCAGGTGATGCACTCTATTCTTGGTGCTGGGGGTGGGGCAGCAGTGGGAGGGCTTCTAGTGTCCTGGCCCCATTCCTGGACCTCCTGATGGCACCTGGTCTATTTTGGCCGCTGTGTGACAGAGTGTTGGACTAGATGGGCCATTGGCCTGATCCACCGTTGGCTTCTCTTATGTTCTTATGGATAAACATATGGAGCAGAGGTCCATCAGTGGCTATTAGCCACAAGGTATAGATAGGAACTCTCAGGCTGGGGCAAGTGATGCTCTGTATTCTTAGTGCTTGGGGAGAAGGGGGCAACAGTGGGAGGTCTTCTAGTGTCCTGGCCCCACTGCTGGGCCTCCTGATGGCACCTGGTATTTTTGGCCACTGTGTGACAGAGTGTTGGACTAGATGGGCCATCTTGGACTAGATGGGCCATTGGCCGGATTCAACATTGGCTTCTCTTATGTTCTTATGTATTTCAGATACAGGTAGAATGTGAGTCTTGAAGAGAGGAGTAATCCAGATGGACTCACATTCTAGCTGTCTCTGAAGAAGTGAGCCGTGACTCACGAAAGCTCCTATCCTGCCACACATTTTGTTAGTCTTGAAGATGCTCCTGGACTCTGGCTCTTTTCTACTGCTACGGACAGACTGAAATGACTACCCGTCTTGGTCTATCTCCATGGAAGGTGCCAAATTTAGCTGCACAAAATGGAAATCTATTGACCTCATGAAGGAACTGGCACAGGTACAGACATCAACTTTCTCACCAGATGCAGAAGACTTCTTCTTTTTCTTCTTCTTCTTTCAGTAGGGTTTTTTCCCCCTCCCTCTCTCCATAATTCTTTATTTATAGAAGTACTTACCACAAAGTATCTAACTATATGTAATGGATGCATAGTTTATATAAACACAGCTTCGAGTACCAGGTTCTAATGAGCCCTCTGAGGGACACGAATGATTAAAAACATAAAACATCAAAGTCTTGGCTTAACAACGCCTCTGAGAGGTGCAGCATGAATTGGAAAATAAAACTAGGCTAAATACTCTGACTAACAACTCCCCAATGGGCACGGTGGTCCAGGGAAGTGTGGTAATGAGATCAGATACGAATTACAATATGTAAAGTGAAAACCCAATATGCAAGAATGAATAATACAAAATTACATTAGTGAGATGACATCCTCTGTTGTTGGCGCCATACCCTGCGATGTTCGGGAAAGCCTCAGATGCAGACAATGCAAAGGCACCTCCTAGCCCAGCCTAGCCTTGATCTCGTTCGAGCTCAGAAGCTAAGAGGGGTCGGCCGTGCTTAGCGCTTGGATGGGAGACCATCGAGGAAGACCCGGTTCACTACACAATGGCAGGCAAAGGTAGACCACCTCTGAAAGTCTCTTGCCTCGAAATCTCTAGGGAGTTGCCAAACTTGATGGTTTGGGGCCCTGACCTGGATGGCCCAGGATAACTTGATCGCATCCAATCTCAGAAGCTAAGCAGGGTCACCCATGATTAATACTTGGATAGGAGACCATCAAGGAAGTCCAGGGTTGCTACGCAGAGGCAGGCAATGGCCAACCACCTCTGTATATCTTTTGCTCTAGCCTGGACGGCCCAGGCTAGCCCGATTTCATCACCTCTGAGAAGCTAATAGGCCAAGTCACTTACCTGGCAAAGCGGGGGAGACTGGGTTCCATTCCTGGAGATTTGGTATCATAGAGTTTTCAGGCCGATTGCTAGAGAGTCGGCTGGTGATGTGCTCGGCATGGGCACTTTGGGGGTGGGGTTCCCCCCACCAGCCTGATCCAGATTGGCGGGTTGGGGGCCCTTTCGGTGGGAAAACCCTACCCCCCCAGGGGGAGCTAAGCAGGGTCGGCCCTTCTTAGTACTTAGATGGGAGACCGCCAAGGAAGTCCAGGGTTGCTATGTAGAGGCAGGGAGTGGCAAACCACCTCTGAACATCTCTTGCCTCGACCTGGGTAGCTCAGGGTAGCCTGATCTCATCAGATCTCAGAAGCTAAGCAGGTGGGTACAGTCATGGTGGGTACTAGGGGTGTGCAAAAAAAAAATAAATTCGGCCAGATTTGGATTTGGCCAAATCGGGAGAATCCATTTCGGCTGGCGGAAAGACTCCTGCCTGTCAATTTCGGCAGTACCAGCCCATTGGGGAGTCTTTCTGCCAGCCCAATGTCAATTTCAGCCCCATTATATCCTATGGGCCATTGAAGTCAATGGCAAAAACATAGGATATATTCTGGGGGCTGGAGGGGAAGGGATTTGAGGGAGAGACTCCAAACTTGTCAAGTAGCTGCGGGGGCCTCTCCCCAAGGTACTCACCAAGTTTCAAGAACATTGGACCAGGGGATCCAATTCTATGGGTCCCCAAACAGGTTGCCCCCATCCCTTCCATTGTTCTCTATGGTGGGAATAAAAGTTACTTTTTCCCACGGTGCTGTTAGTGGCTCTGGGGGGAGGAGGTTTGAGGAAGAGGCCCCAGATTTTCAGGGTAGCTTTGGGAGCCTCTCCCCACATAAACCCCCATGTCCAAAAACAATTGGACGAGTGGGCCCAATTCTATGGGCACCCAAACAGGTTACCCCCATTACCTCCATTGTTTCCAATGGGGAAACCCAGCCAGCAGCAGGCAAGCAGGCAGCCACCCAGCAGTCAGACTCTCCCAGAGAATCTCAGGGAAAGTGAACTGTCTTGGGAGGTGCTTGTTTGCCAGGAGAACAAGTGGCACTGTGGCAGTGCAAGCATGCCACAGGGCCACACAGAAACCCCAAAAGACCAACAGGAACAACATTTATACAGGCCCTGCCTGTATAAGAGGAGGACACTTTCCCTATGAAGAAAGGTTAAGGTGCTTGGGGATCTTGGCTTTGAGAAACCATGACTGAGGGGTGACATGATAAGAGGTTTACAAGCCTATGCATGGGGTAGAGTAGGTCGAGAAAGAAGTGCTTTTCACCCTTGCTCACAAGACAAGAACTCGTGGGCACTCCATGAAATTGTTGAGCAGTTAGTTTAGAAGTTAGAACAGATGAAAGGAAGTAGTTCTTCACCCAGTGATTAACCCATGGCATTCACTGCCACAGGAAGTGGTGGTGGTGGTGGTGGTGGTGGCTGGCACAAACAGCTTCCGGATGGAATTTGACAAACATATGGAGGCTGGAGCAGAGCAGTGGTCCATCAGTGGCTGGTGTTGAGGAGTTGTTGTTGTTTTTTTAAAAAAAAAATAACAACACTATAAGTGATCAGCTTATAAAACCAGCTTCTACCGTAGAGTTTTTGCCCAAATATCAGAGTCTCACCTGGATATTTATTTATTTATTTATTCAATTAGATTTACTAGGCCACTCTTCCCTAGAAACAGGGCTCAGGGCAGCTTGCAACAAAATGATATATAACTCTCAAGTTAAAGCTCAGTTAAAAACCCAGTCATTACCAATCAGTAAAACAGCATATATACGGTATGTAAGATGGCGGGAAAGGTTCCAGCTCCCCAGCCTCCCTGGGGGAGGGGTTATAAGGGATGGGGAGTTACGTAAGAGTGCCAAGGACGCCCCGTCACTGTCCTCAACTGAAAGCCCAGCAGAACATCTCTGCCTTGCATGCCCTGGGGAATGGTAACAACTCCCGCAGGGCACAGATGTCTTCCGGCAGAGCACTGCAGCAGGCGGGGGCCAATGCCGAGAAAGCCCTTGCCCTGGTCAAGGATAGCCGGACTTCTCTTTGGCTGGGGACAACCAGGAAGTTCTTATTACCTGAGCGTAATGCTCTTCTGGGGGCATAGTGGGAGAGGCAGTCCCAAAGGTATGCAAGCCCCTGACTGCTAAGGGACATTGCAGCTTGATGACATCACTTCCTGTGCAACATCAGCCATCAGGCTTGGGCCTTTCCCTTTTTCCAGGTGAGTCCTCCCTGCCGGCCATGGCAGTGGGGGATCCCTACCACCACCGAGGGGTCTGGCAACCCTAGCTTGCACAGTAGTGCTAAGTTAGTGCTAAGCGCTCATGCAGTATTGTCCAGAATTGTCCTTTAGGTTGTTTCTGGACCATTTACGGTTGTTGAACTCATTAATCTCACAGACCAGTTACGCTGGTGCATCCCCATGGGATCATAGAGTTGGGAAAGCTCTGTGCAAGAAACTGAAAGCTAGAGTAGCCATGACAGACAGTTGTCCAGATCCTGCTCAAGAGCCCACCATTTCCGTAGACTTATTCCATCGTCAAACTGCTCCAGCTATCAGGAGTTTTCTCCTGGTGTGGGAATTGTGGGAAATCAGTCCTGTTAATCTCTCGCACAGCTTCCATCTTGATCTTCCGATACAGATGTTAAATCTGCTGCCTTCTTCGGCCGTATTCTTTGAGACAAGGAGCCAGACTATCGAGCAGACAAAAGTTTATAGCTGATGTCTTCATGGGAGGGAAGGGGGGGAAACACAGGTTACAATCTCCCTCCGGAAGTTAGAAAATCACACGGTTCAGAATTCAATTGAATCTGAAGTGTGATTCGTCAGAACAATGTTTCCCGGACCCCTTTCATACGAACGAGTGAAACTTTAAAATGCTTATTCATAATTCACCTTAGTGTCGCTCCCATACTGAGGTCAAACGTTGCTTTCTGTGTAACCCCTTTCGCTGGATAAAATGAAATATGCATACCAGAGGTAATATTGTGAGTGTGTGTGAAGTGTCATCATGTTGCAGCCGAATCATGGCCAAAACCACTGGGTTTTCAAGGCAAGCGATGTTCAGAGGGGGTTTGCCATTGCCTGCCTCTGCAGAGGAACCCTTCCCTTCCTTGGTGGTCTCCCATCCAAGTCTTAACCAGGGCCGACCCTGCTTAGCTTCCGAGATCTGATTATTCAAGTCAGGGATCAGTAATACTTATCACCATTTTTTAAGCTGCAGTAATAGCCGTGGTGGCTCAGAGGTTAAGATGCTCAGCTGCAGACCGGAAGGTCTGTAGTTAAGCAGTTCAAGACCCTCGTGCTGTGTGAAGGAGTGAGCTCCCGTCTCTGGCCCCAGCTCCTGCCAACCTAGCAGTTCGAAAGCAAGAAATTGCAAGTAGATAAAGCAAGGAGATCAAATCATTCAGTCCTAAAAGAAATCAACCCTGACTGTTCCCTGGAAGGCCAGATCCTGAAGTTGAAGCTCAAATACTTTGGCCACCAAATGAGAAGAGAGCATTCACTGGAGAAGACCCTGACGCTGGGAAAGATTGAAGGTCAAAGAAGAAGGGGACGGCAAAGGATGAGATGGTTAGACATGTCATCGATGCAACGAGCGTGAAATTGAGCAAACTTCAGAGGACAGTGGAAGACAGGAGGGCCTGGCGTGATCTGGTCCACGGGGTCGCGAAGAGTCGGACTCGACTGTGCGACTGAACAACAACAACAAAGAGGTAACGCTTTGGTAACAGTGTTCCGTGCACCTCGGTGTTTAGTCATGCTGGCCACATAACCACAGAAACGTCTTCAGACAGTGCTGGCTCTTCGGCTTGGAAACAGAGATGAGCACCGCCCCCTAGAGTCGGAATCGACTAGCTTTCGAGCAAGGGAAACCTCTACCTTTACCTTAATAGCCACTAGTGACAGCCGTACTCCGAATGATTTCATTTCCCACGTCGATAGACGGGAATTTCCCCTCTACCGCCATACCGAGCTCCCGTTCCACGGTGACATAACCGTTCGCTCTTAATTTGTACGTCAGTGTCAGACTCCCCAGAATGTGCTAGAACAATTCGGTTGGGTTTTTTCCCCCCCTAACGATTCTCTTCCGCTCAGTCACCCCCTGGCGGATTGTCAAAGGAATCCTTTGACAAGCGGACAACCTCCTACGAGCCAAAACAATCCCTAATGGCAGGCAGGAGTCAACGGAGGTTAGCCGAGGACTGTGAATGCACGGAAAAGAGCGAAACCAGCAAATGGGAGGGGTTGTTTGGTGTGCAGATGCTGCGCATGAAAGCTCCGGCTGCCTGCCAAGTTACCTGAGGGGGGGAGTGGGAAGCGGGAACCTGCCATATTGTTATCTGCTCCAGTCCCCGAAAGCTCACAGCTGAGAGGTGGTATTTCATAGCGAGATGTCAAAGCAGCACAAAAAAGCTCTAATTATCGCCGGTTGAGTTTGCGCGCCTTCTAAATAAAAATGTCACCGGCGGAATAACAGTAGTGTTTTGAAAGCTATTTGGGAGGTTGGAAACGATGCTCGCCGCAGGCCCGCGGCTAACATATGCATCCGGAACTCGCTCTTCGAGCTATTTGATCAATCGTTGACAGGAGAGGAGGCTGTCAAATACGGGGAAGGCTCCCGAGAGCCAGGAAGGCCTCTTTATGGAACTCGAGAGGAGGTGATTTAAGCCCTAGGCCCCGGTTTCCCGCAGAATCTCATTCCAAGCAACGGAATCAGATTATGCTGTCAGATCCCACGCCTGCTTACTCAGAACGAAATCTCGCACAATCCAAAGGGATTTATTCCCATACAGAGCTGAGCAATTTGATCCAAGGCACATCAGTTCCCTGTTTTATTCAATGGGACTCATTTCTATGTTGGAGTGAACGTGGTACGTGGAACAAATGTGCATCACAGCAACCCAGCAATGAGTCTTCTCATGTCCTTACGATTTCTCTTTAAGAAACAAGAGAACCCATGTGGGGTAGTGAATAAGAGTGCCGGACTAGGCTCTGGGAGATGCGGGTTCGAATGGCCACTCGGGACATGAAAGCTTACTGGGTGACCTCAGGCCAGTCACATACTCTCAGCCTAGCCTACCTCGCAGGGTTGTTGTGAGGATAAAATGGAGGAGAGGAGAATGCCATAAGCAGCCTTGGATCCCCATTGAGGAGAGCCAATTTGGCTCAGTGGTTAAGTGCATGGATTCTAATCTGGGAGAACCGGATTTGATTCCCCATCCCTCCACTTGCAGCTGCTGGGCAAGCCGTAGTTCTGATAAGAGCTGTCCTTGAAAAAGAGCAGTTTCTGTCAGAGCTCTCTCAGCCCCACCTATCTCACAGGGTGTCGGTTGTGGGGAGGGGAAGGGGAAGGAGATTGTCAGCCGCTCTGAGACTCCTTTGGGTAGTGAAGGGTGGGGTATAAATCCAATCTCCTCTTCTTCTTCTGAACCGGATTTTATTCTCTACTCCTCCACTTGCACCTGCTGGATGACCTTGGGCAAGCCATTGTTCTGATAAGAGCTGTTCTTGAAAAAGAGCAGTTTCTGTCAAGAGCTCTCCTCAGCCCCTCCTACCTCACAGGGTGTCTGTTGTGGGGAGGGGAAGGGAAGGGAGTTTGTAAGCCGCTCTGAGACACCTTTGGGTAGTGAAGGGCGGGGTATAAATCCAATCTCCTCCTCTTCTGCCAGAGCTGTTCTTGAAAAAAGAGCAGTTTCTGTCAAGAGTTCTCTCAGCCCCACCTTACCTCACAGGGTGTCTGTTGTGGGGAGGGGAAGGGAAAGGAGTTTGTAAGCCGCTCTGAGAAACCTTTGGGTCGTGAAGGGCGGGGTATAAATCCAATCTCTTCCTCTTCTTCTTCTTCTTCATGAATTAATTAAAATCAATTAATTAAAGCCATTCAGGAAAAGAGAATTCAGAGCAGTGAAACAGCACAGGGTTTAGCTTTCTCCTACCAACTTTCTTCTGTATTTCACATCTCCCAAGTCACTGCTTCTCCTCCCCCCAGTTTGAAACCCGAGATTCTGTGAGCACTTTCCTGGGAGAGACAGAGGGAACTTCTGGGGGGGGGGGAATGCATAGAATCAGGCTGACAATAAGGTCGCCAACAGGCCTGGAGTAAAAAAATGACCTGTCCCTTTGTGTCTGTGGGTAAAGTGCTGGCGAGTCATCACCATTTTATGGAGACTCTGTAGTGTTTCCCAGGCAAGAGATATTCAGAGACGGTTTTCCATTGCCTGCCTCTGCATCACACAACCCTGGAATTCCTTGGAGGTCTCCCATCCAAATACTAACCTGGGCCAATCCTGCTTAGCTTCCGAGATCTGATGGGATCAGGCCAGCCTGGAGGGAAGAGACAAGTTAGGCAGAGGATATAAGTGGGGAAAAAATGACCATTCTGGAAAGTAGACTCTGGCTGAGTTCAGACTGGCAGTTTGCCCCAAGAAAGGCATGTTTCAGCAACGTTTCACAAGTGGATTAACGGGGCCATTCACACAGGCACATCTGTCTGGCGTTCCCCACCCGTAGTCAACCCATCGTGTACGGCTTCGCTCCCATATTTAAAAGATACCTGGTGAAAGTGGTAGCAAATCCCGGAGAGTGCCTTTATCCTGCTTCATTCTGCTACTGGGAAGTGTGAACGCTAACCCGAAAAGCCGGGAACAACCCGCGGTAATAATGTCTGCTGGGTGTTTCCGCGCATAAGGTGCACTTGATTGCCCTGGAGAGGCAGCAGCGATATGATTCGATGTGCTCCACTCTACTGCCTCCCCAAATAGCCCTGATGAGCTTATGCGCACGAGCACATATGCACCCGTGTGCACATAGCCGAATTACCAGGAAAAATCTGTTTACAGCCACGCCTCCGGGCCAGCAGTCTGAACGCTCCCTCACGCCTCCTCCCGCTATGCTCCCACATCAGTCCACACAGTGTGACTGGGAAAACCCGGAACAGTTTGTTCTGGGGCTTTTTTGCCATGACTCGCTCCCGCTTCAAACTGCCAGCCTGAACTCAGCCTCTATGGCACTATACCCCATCGAAACCCCTACCATACGCAAACCCCGCCTTCCTCAGGGCTCCACCCCCAAAGTCTCAAGGTATTTCCCAACCTAGGGCTGGCAAACTTAAGTCTATCATCCCCGAATATGCACGGCCCACATCCAAATGTAGGACATCACCTTTCTGTGTGAAAACAAGTATGGGTCGGCTCCACACCAATGGAACCTGGACAGAGAAGCATGACTTTCCTGCAACCCCCCCCCCTTCCACTGCAGCCCACTGATGTCCTCAAAATGCCTCTCCCGGGGACCCTCGAGAATTATATGGGGGAAACTGGGGTCTGCAGCGGGAAGGGGAGATTGCCCCCTCCCATTCTTATGCACATTATCCAAATGTTTTTGCTCTTTTCTGGGTAGCCTCTTTATGTGTAACCTCTGTACATTCCCCTCTCTGCAGTGTTTTGAGATGACCTGCGTTACGCTGTCTCCTGGCCTTCCTGATTTCCGCTGCCACCGAATGACAGATACATTTAGAACTCCACATTGAAACTTAATGATAAAATACACACAGTATGTACGTGGCAAAACATCCAAATTATGCTAACAGAAAATTGAGTATGGGTCCAACCCTGCATGTAGGCCCTCCAGCATGACAAAATGGAGGGCGTCGCTCACTGGGTTGGCTGATGCATGCCCTTACGGAAAACATGGCACCCAACCTGCACACATATTAAGGGGAGGGGGAATGAAGGGGTACAATAACAGCCCTCCGTCTGCAGATTGAATCCGAACCGTACAGCGGGTAAGCATCTTTCCTGACGCCTCCTTTCCAAGGCACTCCCCTCTTCACCCAGCAACAGCTACTAGCACTTGTTGGAAAAGCAATCAACGGGAAAGACAACATAATGAAATCTCCAAGTGATAATGCCAATCATTTCATGGGGGGGGGGGGAAACACAGTTGCGTAAACCCATAATTAATCCAGGCCGGGATATTAATGAGAGCCAGTTGGGTGTAGTGGTTAGGAGCGTGGACTCTAATCTGGGAGAACCGGGTTTGATTCCCCCACTCCTCCACATGAAGCTGCTGGTGTGACCTTGGGTCAGTCACGACTTCTCTCAGAGCTGTTCTCTCAAGAGCAGTTCTCTTAAAGCTCTCTCAGCCCCACCTGCCCCACAGGGTGTCTGTTCAGGCTAGGGGAAGGGAAGGGGATTGTAAACTGCCCTGAGACTCCTCTAGATATTGAAGGGTGGGATATAAATCCAATCTCCTCCTCCTCTTCCTCCTCCTCCTCCTCCTCCACTTCTTCTACACCAGTTTGGTGTAGTGGTTAAGTGAGCGGACTGTAATCTGGGAGAACCAGGTTTGATTCCCCACGCCTCCACTTGCAGCTGCTGGATGACCTTGGGCAAGCCATAGCTCTGTCAGAGTTGTTCTTGAAAAAGAGCGCTTTCTGTCAGAGCTCTCCCAGCCCCACCTACCTCACAGGGTGTCTGTTGTGGGGAGGGGAAGGGTAAGGAGTTGGTAAGCCGCTCTGAGACTCTTGAGTAAAGGGTGAGGTATAAATCCAATCTCCTCCTCCTCCTCCTCCTGCTCCTCCTCCTCCTCCTCCTCCTCCTCCTGCTCCTCCTCCTCCTCCTCTTCGTCTTCTTCTTCTTCTTCTTCTTCTTCTTCCCAGCCATACATTGTCAGAGGCTTCCCTGCTTCCCCTCCCTCTTATCTTTCAGATATCTTTTCCAGGTATCTCTCAAAAGAGAGGCCCCATTCAAGCTGTTCTGTGCCATGCTAGGATCTACAGGCATGGTAGGGATGCCAGCTCCTGGTTGGGAAATCCCTGGAGATTTTGAGGATGGAGCCTGTTGAAGGCAGGGTTTGGGGAGGGGCTTCAACGGGGTATAATCCCATAGAGTTTACCTTCCAAAGTGGCCATTTTCCTCCTGGATATCAGTTGTCATCCCACGAGATCTCCAGCGACCACCTGGAGGCCGCAGCCCTAGGCCAAGGCCAGGCGAAATCCTTTTCCTCAGGATTCGCTGCCCCAGTCAGGATGCGAAAAAGCCAAGGCCCTGAACTTTCTGACATTCAAGGAGTTTGAATAAATTCTGGCCATTTCCAGTGGGGGTTTTTTTCCCCTCCTTCTTCTTCTTCTTCCCCGAAATAACGCTGCCTTCATTATTTTCTCCTTCACTGCTCCTGAGCAGGGAAAAATTTAGGTCGCTGTCGAGGCTGAGTTACCGCTGATCACTGTCAACAAATAAATCTCTGCCCCATATTTCATTCTTTATGAAAAATAAATGAGCGTGGGCCATGGAAATTGACAATCTCTCTGAGACAAAAATCTGTTAGCGAGCCGATTTGCATTTTGAAATTACTTTTGAAGGAACAGTAATGGCTTTCCACTCCAAGGATGAGACATGGAGGACGGCATCGGAGGTTGGGCCCAGATCACTCTTCCCTGAGTCCCTAGTGCGGGGAACGGCGTTCGGCGCTTCCGAGTAGACAGCAACGGGCGTAGGGTTAACTAAGGGGAAATTTCACACGGGCAAGTACATCTCCGGGTCACTCCACACGTAAGGAGTCTCCTCAGAAGCCAGTTTGGTGCAGTGGTTAGGAGCGCAGGTTGGATTCCCCGCTTCTCCACTTGCACCTGCTGGATGACCTTGGGCAAGCCATAGTTCTGGCACAGCTGTCCTTGAAAAAGATCCGTTTCTGTCGGAGCTCTCTCAGCCCCGCCTACCTCACAGGGTGTCTGTTGTGGGGAGGGGAAGGGGAAGGAGATTGTAAGCCGCTCTGAGACTCCTTTGGGTAGTGAAGGGCAGGGTATAAATCCAATCTCTTCTCTTCTTCTTCTTCTTTCTTCTTCTTCAAAAAAGAGGTGATCTGGATCCATTCAAAATGGTAAAGCAGTGGTAAAGCAGTGCTACAAATAGTGTGTGATAAGTATGACACTTGATTCCCCACTCCTCCACATGCAGCTGCTGGTGCGACCTTGGGTCAGTCACCGTTCTCTCAGAGCAGTTTTCTCAGGAACAGTTCTCTCAGAACTCTCTCAGCCCCACCTACCTCACAGGGTGTCTGTTCTGAGGAGAGGACGGGAAAGGAGATAGCGAGACGCTCTGAGACTCCTTTGGGTAGTGAAGGGTGGGGTATAAATCCAATCTCTTCTCTTCTTCTTCATCTTCTTCTTCGTCTTCTTCTTCTTCAGTGGAGTGGTAGTATAGGGGTATGAGCTCCCCCCCCCGTATGTATTATATTAATCTAACTGTAATCCCATTTTTTGGCATTGATTTACATGTGGGGCTGTGGTTCAGAGGAAGAGTCTCTGCCTCCTATGCAGGGCCGGCTGGCCTAGGGCGCTGGCCCTGCAGGGGCGCCAAAATGCCCCCTGCCCCCCCTGAAAAGCCCCCCTTCCCCGCCCGACACTAGCAGTGCCGGCTTTCCTGGGCACCTTGCAGCTGTGAGGCGCCCAGAAAAGCAGGCACTGCTGGCACTAGGAGGGAAGGGGCGGGCGTTCTAACCCGCCCCTTCCCTGACTTTTCTGGGTGCCTCGCAGCTGCGAGGAGCCCACAAAAGCGGGCGCTGCTGGCACTGGGAGGGAAGGGGCAGGCATTCTAACCCGCCCCTTCCCTGGGTTTTCTGGGCACCTCGCAGCTGCGAGGCGCCCAGAAAAGCTGGTGCTGCCATTTCCAGGCCCCACCGGGAGGTTGGCATCCCCAGTGTGGTGGGCGCCCCAGGCTGTCCTGCCTAGGGCACCCAGACACCTGGGGCCGGCCCTGCTCCTATGCAGAAGGTCCCACGTTCAATCCCTGGCACCTCCAGTTCAAAAGGATCACACACTTGGTAACATGAAAGACCTCTGCCCAAGACCCTGGAGAGCTGCTGCCAGTCTGAGCAGACAAGATTGATCTTGATGGACCAAGAGTCTGATTCAGTATAAAACAACTTCATGTGCCTGTGTTTAACCACAGCTAAGGAGCTACGGTTGTGGAGTAACAGCATTCCTAGCTGCTGGAATCAGCGCAGAAGCCCCAGTTTTCTGAACCAGGTGTCTCAGCTATGCCAAATGAAAAATGTTTTGGAAATCCAATGCCTCTTCTTCAGTCCCCACCTGTGCCAAATTGTTGTATTACAACCACAGGCCAAGGGGGCGGGGCTGTGGCTCAGTGGCAGAGCATCTGTTTGGCCTGCAGAAGGGTCCCAGGTTCAACCCCAAGCGTCTCCAATTAAAAGGATCAAGCGGTAGGTGATGTGAAAGACCTTTGCCCGAGACCCTGGAGAGCCACTGCCGGTCTGAGCAGACAATACTGAATTTAAATGGGCCAAGAGTCTGATTGAGTAGAAGGCAGCTTCATGTATTCATGTGTACTTAGAATCATAGAATGTTCAAGTGGAAAGGAACCTTGCAAGTCATCTAGTCCAACCCCCTGCACTCTGCAGGAGCACAGCCGAAAGATAGCCCTACATACCTACAACATACCCAAAAGATGGTCGTCCAGCCTCCGCTTGAAAACGTCCAGGGAAGGAGCATCCACCACCTCCCAAGGCAGACTATTCCACTGCTCAACCACTCTTACAGTTAGGAAGTTTCTCCTGATATTTAGCCAGTAACGACTCCCTTGTAATTTCCACCCATTAGATCTAGTCTTGCAATCCAGAGCAAGAGAGAATAGATCTGCTCCGTCTTCTACATAACAGCCCTTCAGATACTTGAAGACTGCAATCATGTCCCCTCTAAGCCTTCTCTTTCCCAGGCTAAACAGACCCAACTCTTTCAGCCTTTCCTCGTAAGACTTGGATCCCAACCCTCTCACCATCCTGGCTGCCCTCTTCTGGACACGCTCGAGCTTGTCGACATCCTTCCTAAAATGTGGTGCCCCAAACTGGACACAGGAATCCAGGTGAGGCCTGACCATAGCAGAACAGAGCAGAACTACCACCTCCCATGATCAATGTTCCCTCCAAGCTGCAGAGCCTTGTGAGCAAAAATTCTGCTTTGTGAGCCACTGGCATTAAAGTTGTGAGTGAGGAATTCAGCTGCTGCATCAATTCATTTGCTCCAGAGCCATCTTTCCTGAGCTAAGGCAAAAATGTGTGAGCCGGAGGCTAAAAAACTGTGAGCTAGCTCGCACTAACTCAGCTTAGAGGGAACACTGCCCGTGATCTGGACACAATGCTTCTGTTAATGCATCCTAAAATTGCATTAGCCTTCTTCACTTGTTTTGCATTGTTTCTAATGTCTGTGATGCTAAGTTTTATTACATTGTTTATTATATCTCTTATGCTGTGGGATTGCACTGTTTGATGCCGTGAGTTTCGGTGGAGGAGGCGAGTGATAAATAAAGTCAATAAAGAAATACAATAAACATCCCTCTGTACTTTGTGCTCACTGCAAGACGCCGACCTTGGGTGAGTCATTTCAGGTGGTCAGCCGTGTTGGTCTACAGTAGAAGAACTTGGTCCAAGTCCAGTCGCACCTTATAGAGAGAAAAGATTTCCAGAGTACAAACTGTGTCAAGAGTCAAAACGCCCCTTGTGAGACACTCATGTCATTTCTTGTAGAAACTGGAAGGGACATCGTGAGCGCTCTAACACTGATTTTTAAAAAACCTCTTGGTAAAACCATAGATTTTTCATAACTACTAGACCATCTGAACTTCGAATTACAGTGCTGGAGAAGACGAGAGTCCCTTGGACTGCAAAGAGATCAAATCAGTCAATCCTAAAAGAAATCGACCCTGACTGTTCCCTGGAAGCTGAAGTTCAAATGCTTTGGCCACCAAGTGAGAAGGGAGCACCCCCTGGAGAAGACCCTGAGGCTGGGAAAGACTGAAGGTAAAAGAAGAATGGGAAGGCAAAGGATGAGATGGTTAGGCAGTGTTATTGGTGCAATGAACACGAAATTAAGCCAACGCCGGAGGACGACAGAAGACAGGAGGGCCTGGCGTATGTGGTCCATGGGGTCGCAAAGAGTGTGCAACTGAACAACAACAAGATCATCTGAAGGGGTCATTTCCTGTTATTACTGGAAGTGACATCAGCATACCGGTGTGCCGGTGTCATGTGAGGCCCTGGCCCCAATTTCTCCCAGGAATTGCCGACTGCAGCCTGGCAACACTAAAGTGTGTATCTCTCGTTCGCCTTTTCTGCACCGTCCAGAATTGTGAGTCAATCACCGACTCGCAGGCCGCATCTACTCGGCAAGTGTGAATTGCGCCCTCAGCCAGTAGTTGACTGTTAATCAGTTATTCTTCCAGTGTTCATAAGCAGCAAATGAAAGTCCAGTCAATTTCTTAAGCTATATTAGCTTAATGAGCCATATATAGGTCCCTATAGCCTTCGTATTTATAGGGCAATTTCCTGATTAATGCCAATTAATGACGCATCAGTGCCCATTTGAAGTGAATGATGAAAATGATCACTCAACCCTGTTAATGACTTTACACCCAGGCCTGGGAGAATAAGCTGAGTAAACGTATTTGTGTTCTTATTTTCAGCTACACTGAGCTGGAAACACAAAAACGCGCAATCCGGACAACGGGAAGAGCTTTCGAGCGATGTTGGTTGTGGGGTTAGAGAATCAGCCTGCGATTCTGTGAGCACTTTCCTGGGAGTAACAGTGGGAACTTCGGAGGAAAAATACACGGGATCAGGCTGACAATAAGGGTGCCGACAGGCCTGAAGCAAAAAAAAGATGACCTGTCCCTTTGTCTGTGTGAAACGTGCTTATGGTGACCCTGGAGAGTTTCCAAGGCAAGAGACATTCGAAAGTGGCTTGCCAATGCCTGCCTCCACATCACAACCCAGGTATTCCTTGGAGGTCTCCCATCCAAATGCTAACCAGGGCCGACCCTGCTTAGCTTCCGAGATGTGATGAGATCAGGCTTGCCTGGGCTATCCAAGTTAAAGAAAAGAGATGTAAGGCGCAGGGAGAGGAAAACAAACTTGACCCAAAAACTGAAATCAAGAACCACAAGGGTAAGAAAGAAGTCTAATAATGGGTCAATATGAAAAACCTAGTTTAAACTTATAATATACAAAAATACTTGTATTTATTAGAAAGGCAGATAAAAACAAATAAGGGCCCAACGAAGGCCTCATTGAAAAGTTCAAGTGGCCTGAACACAAGGGTCAAGGCACATGACCTGATGCATTTCTGCCCTATTGGGGGGGCCTTCTTCAGCGGTCAAACGGTTTGCGGTACGCGTTACAATATTACATATTGTTGTACAAATAAATTCCCAGCCAAGAAATGGAGTCAAAAATGAGGAGGAGGGTCTTAGTGTTTTAATTGCACCCAAAACACCCGAAAACAGTTCGGCCGTCTAAAATTCGCCGCTTTCTGAGCCCAACCAGGAAATACGTGAAATTTTATATTTCAAATGACATCATCACAGCATCATCCTGAAAATAATATTCAAAGAGCATAATTGGTTACAAAAAAATTAAACATCATCTAAATAAAAATTCCCTCATTGGTCAAATGTAAAGACAGGCGTGTCGATGTGACAGTGTCAGTCGCTTACGTAATCCAACCTCAACACTATCAAGCAAGATTTCTGTTCACCCAAACGAAGGTGTTTTTCTCTGATACGGAGCTAAAAATCCTAAACAATTAAAACCCATGAACTTCATATCTAGCTGTCTTGTCTGCTAGCATCAGCTAGAAAAAATGAATCCAACCTGCTTTAATAGACCTGTATTACATCCTAAGAAAATCTTGCTTATAAAGAAAACCCTATAAAACCAGAAGAATATGAATAATCAAAAGGAAATAAATGTTATAATCAAATCTATACTACAATATTACACTAAGATCACCGATAAACTAATACCGGACCAAGAAAAGGAAAGTTAAGCAGCGATTCTCGGTGCTTGAGGGGGTGTCAACAGTGGGAGGGCTTCTGGTGTCCTGGCCCCGCTGCTGGACCTCCTGATAGCACCTGGTATTTTTGGCCACTGTGTGACACAGAGTGTTGGATTGGATGGGCTGTTGGCCTGATCCAACATGGGCTTCTCTTATGTTCTTAACAGTGGGAGGGCTTCTAGTGTCCTGGCCCCACTGCTGGACCTCCTGATGGCCCCTGGTATTTTTGCCCACTGTGTGACAGAGTGTTGGACTGGATTGGCCATCGGCCTGATCCAACATTGGCTTGTTCTTATGTTCTTATGGTGACCCTGTAGGGTTTTCAAGGCAGGAGATGACCAGGGGTGGTTTCCCATTGCCTGCCTCTGCTTAGCTTCTGAGGTCTGATGAGATCGGGCTAGCCTGGGCCGTCCAGGTCAGGACCCTATCAAGGAGCCAGTTTGGTGTAGTGGTTAAGTGCGCAGACTCTAATCTGGGAGAACCGGGTTTGATTCCCCACTCCTCCACTTGCAGCTGCTGGATGACCTTGGGCAAGCCATAGTTCCATCAGAGCTGTCCTCTCATGGACAGTTCTGGAAAGAGCTCTCTCAGCCCCACCTACCTCACGGGGTGTCTGTTGTGGGGAGGGGAAGGGAAAGGAGATTGCAAACTGCTCTGAGACTCCTTCAGGTAGTGAAAGACAGGGTATAAATCCAATCTCTTCTCTTCTTCTTCTATCAAACTTAACCATGGATGCTACATATTTGGTGTAGTGGTTAAGTGTGCAGACTCTAATCTGGGAGAGCTGGGTTTGATTCCCCACTCCTCCACTTGCAGCTGCTGGATGACCTTGGGCAAGCCATAGTTCTGTCAGAGCTGTTCTTGAAAAAGAGCCATTTCTGTCAAGAGCTCTCTCAGCCCCGCCGACCTCACAGGGTGTCTGTTGTGGGGAGGGGAAGGGAAGGGAGTTTGTAAGCTGCTCTGAGACTCCTTTGGGTAGTGAAGGGCAGGGTATAAATCCAATCTCTTCTCTTCTTCTTCTATCAAACTTAACCATGGGTGCTACATGGTGGAATGGAGTGTGCACACCAAATTGGATCGTAACCTTGCTAGCCTTCGACAGCAAAAGACATTTCTGAAGAAGCGGCTTTCTTAGAACATTTGATGCAGCACATTACTGGGGTTTTCTTGACTAGACTCTTCGTTGCCAAACTTTTCGATGACCTTTCGTAGCATTCCTAAGCTGATTCTGAAAAATAGCAACGGGATTACAACAAAAATTGAGCCGCACGTCTTTGAGATGGTTGCCTTGAAGAAAACCAAAGAGGAGAACTGGTTGTTTTCAAAGCTACACAAACATGTTTCTTTCTTTTTTTCCCCCTCCTGGTTGCTGGTTCATCTCTGCCACGCTCATCTGCATGCAGACTGCAAACCAAATATGTACATCCCCCTTTTATGAAGGGGGAAAAAAATCAAGGAACTCTTTTCACTATATCATCACATTAGAATATGTATCCAGTGATTACTGTTTTTCAGAATGCAGAATATTAAGATCAGCATGCCCCTGCTGGGTTAATCAGAGACTTTCAAATTGTTGAATTAGCATAAATCCCTTGGAATTAAGTATTTTCTCCCTGTGATATTAGCCTTTCTAGTTGGAGGTACAGAAATTCAGTAAGTTGTCCCAGGAGCATGGGTTCCATTGGCGGCTGATGCTGAATGGAGGGAAACTTACCGGAAGTTCAAGAAGAGAAGAAGAAGAGATTGGATTGATACCCCACCCTTCACTACCCGAAGGAGTCTCAGAGCGGTTTACAATCTCCTTTTCCTTCCTCTCCCCACAGCGGACACCTCGTGAGGCAGGTGGGGCTGAGAGAACTCTTTCAAGAACTGCTCGTGAGAGAACAGCTTTGAGAGAACTTGTGACTGACCCAAGATCACATCAGTGGCAGCAAATGGAGGAGAGGGGATTCAAACCCGGTTCTCCCTGATTACAGTCTGTGCTCCTAACCACTACACTGGCTCTCACCAGCAACCAGACTCAACCTGAAGGGTCAAGGTGAGCCCAATCTTGTCAGATCTCAGAAGCTAAGAAGAGTCGGTCATGATTGGAATGGAGACCCTCTCTCCCTCTATGAGCCCCGAAGGGCTTTACGATCTGCCAATAACATCTTCCTGAGGTCCCCGGCCCCAGGGACATCCGCCTCACCTTGACTAGGGCCAGGGCCTTCTCAGCCCAGGCCCCTACCTGGTGGAATGAGCTCCCATACGAGACCAGGGCCCTGACGGCACCTTTTACAGTTCCGCAGGGGGCCTGCAAGACAGAGCTCTTCCGCCAGGCGTTTAATTAGGGCGAAGGACGTCCCTCCCTCTTTACTGGGCCTCCACTCAATGGGTCAGAACTGCATATTAGAGTTGGCATCTGTGAGGTTTTAATGTCAACGACGACGGCACCGGATGAAGGCCACTGTGGGATTTTAGTAGTGTTTTAATTGTATTAATTGTATATATTGTGTTTTATTAAATTGGATGTAACCCGCCCTGAGACTGCCATGCAGAGTGGGGGGGTGGGATAGAAGTCGAATTAAATAAATAAATAGCTTCAGGGTCTCAACAGGGAGGCAGGCAATGGCAAACAGCTTCTGAACGTCTCTTGCCTTGAAAACCCTGTGAGGAGTCACTGTAAGTTGGCTGCAACGTGACGGCACTTTTCACCCCCGTGGAGAATAAATTCCACCCTTTCTCCAGGAATTGCCATGACCTGGATTTGCTCTTAGAAGCTAAGCAGGGTTGGCCCTGGTTAGTACTTGGATGGGAGACCACCAAGGAAGTCCAGGGCCGGGATGCAGAGGCAGGCAATGGCAAACCCCCTGTCAGGTAGTTCTGTCATTCGGTTGGAATGTATGAGTAGTACTACTACTACTAGCATTGGAAAAAGTGCAGGGAAGGGCAACTAGAATGATAAAAGGGGTGGAACACCTTCCCTATGAAGAAAGGTTAAAATGCTTGGGGCTCTTCAGCTTGGAGAAATTGAGGGGTGACATGATTGAGGTTTATAAGGTTATGAATGGGATTGAGCAGGTTGAGAAAGAAGTCCTTTTCTCCCTTTCTCACAATACAAGAACTCGTGGGCACTCCATGAAATTGCTGAGCAGTCGGGTTAGAACAGATAAAAGGAAGGACTTCTTCACCCAAAGAGTGATTAACATATGGAATTCACTGCCACAGGAGGTGGTGGCAGCTGCAAGCATGGACCGTTTCAAGAGGGAATTAGATAAACATCTGGAGCAGAAGTCCATCAGTGGCTGTTAGCCACAGGGTATAGATGGGAACTCTCAGTCTGGGGCAGGTGATGCACTCTATTCTTGGTGCTGGGGGGCAGCAGTGGGAGGGCTTCTAGTATCTTGGCCCCACTGCTGGACCTCCTGAGGGCACCTGGTATATTTTGGCCGCTGTGTGACAGAGTGTTGAACTAGATGGGCCATTGGCCTGATTCAACATTGGCTTCTCTTATGTTCTTATGTACTTTCCTCTCAGCCTCTGATCTCGACTGTTTTACTGTTTGCATGTTATCATTACTCTGACCTTGTGGTGTCTCCAGATGGTGGGCACTACGCTAGGAATCAACGGCTTTTAACTTGTTTTCTTGCTTTGCTTGCTTGCTCTGCCCATGTGCACGAATTGTATTCATTGGCTTCAAGTAGTCTAGGGGATGGTTTGAATTCACTATAAGCCAGGGGCCTCCATTATCCATGGCCATTCCTGACACAAGCTGGACACGTGTCTTTAGTTATGATTCACCAATAAACAGATTCTTCTTTGAAGCCCTGCGTTGTGTGACCTGACTAAGGAATGGCCATCTCTGTTCATCTCTTGCCTTGACCTGGACGGTCCAAGCTAACCCGATCTCATCAGATCTGGGAATCTAAGCAGGGTCAGTCCTGGGAGGAGGAGGCAGAGGACAAGGAGAACACAAAGAGTTGGATTTATATCCCGCCATTCACTCTGAGTCTCAGAGCGGCTTACAATCTCCTTTTCCTTCCCCTCCCCACAACAGACACCCTGTGAGGTAGGCGGGTCTGAGAGAACTCTGACAGAACTACTTTTGAGAGAACAGCTCCAAGAGGACTTGTGACTAACCCAGAAATCAAACCTGGTTCTCCAGATTAGTGTCCACCACACTTAACCACCGCACCAAATTACACCAAATTGCACCAAATCTGAGAATGCGCTCAAGGCCCCGTGTTTGTTTTGAGGCTTCCAAAATGGCTCCTCTCCTCTTCCATTGGCTTATCTGCTCCCTTGGTCCTGCCTCTGATACAAAAGGCTACCTTGGAGCCACCAGGCCCCCACCAGGAATGGGATATCCCCTGTCCCCGGGCCCCTTCCCCCAGCACTGATCAGCTGGCCAACAGGGGACTTACCAGAAGCCAAAGGAGGCCTAGGCCTATGTCGCCAGCAATGTGGTGACATCACTTCCAGCATGCACTGGAAATGACATCATCACGTCACTGGCAATTCAGGGATGCTTCGGTATTTCTACCGGAATTCCTTCTACCATAGAGTTCTTGCACAAATACCAGAGTGTCACGACATCACTGACAACCTGATGACATCACTTCTGCCTAGGCTTCTCTTTGCTCCCGGTAAGCCCCAGACCCATAGCCAGGATTTTTAAAAAAAAATTCAGGGGGCCTTTAAATAAGTTTGGAGGTGACTCTGCCCACACACCGAAGCTTGGGAGCATCTGGTCTCTCGTGCAAGCTGCCAAAGGAGAGGCATAGCAAAGGGTTGAGCCCCACCACCACACAGCCTGAAACAATGCTCTCCACCCAGCTCTGCAAAAAGTCAGGGGGTATGGGCAGTGGGTAGGGGGGCCCGGCCCCAAGATGCCCCAGCGCAGTTATGGGCCTGGTAAACTCCCCCCCCCACTTACCCCACACCCAGTTCACCCCTGGCCACTGGCGGGGAGTGGGGGACTTCACACATCCTTTCCCAACTCTGGGTCCATTTCACATTCCCGTTTTTTCAGCTGTTACCAGCTCTCCCAGCTGGAGAGGCCAGTCCAAGTCGGGTCGTCAAAGGCCTCTCTGAAACGTCTCTTCCTCCTCCTCCTCTTCTGCCTTTCATGATTGCTGAAAGGGAGGGGAGGGGTAAGTTTTGCCACTGTAATCAACTGAAAATATTCTCTCTTTTTCCCTTAATTACGCACTAATGAAGCTTTAGAAGATGAGGACTTAACCTTTATCGGATTCCTACCAACCCCAAGAAAACTGTTTGGTGGGTTCATTAATTCACTCGAGAGGAATTCTGTCGAGCTCGAAATGCCAAAACAGAGTGTCGGAAAATACCATGCCCGGACGTGGAGTTTACACAGCTGCCAGGCCGGGTTAGTGCCGAACGGCTCCAGCAGAAGCACAGAGCTAACGGCCAGACAAAAAGTGGGGATCAAAATAACGTCCCAGCTGGTGGTGGTGAGAATGTCTTCATTACGCACTTTGTACTCTGGCTTCAGCCCTTGCTTACCGAAGCCCTTCCTAGTCCGCGGGGTTTTCTGTGCCGATTCATTGCTAAAGCTCCTCACGTAGCACCAAAGGAGGAAGCGGTGCTGCAGAGAGAAAGGAGACGGAGGCCTCACATCCTGGTGGCAGCAGCGGAGAATACAGTTGGGTGGCGCGAGCAATGCTCCCTCTAAGGCCCAATCTGCACCTGGCATTTGCTCCACCGTCTCACCAAACCCACACTGGAGCAGAAATCCCCGTCTACCTTGCATGCCACTTTCACTCTGACTGAGTGTCGCATTTTATGGCAGTGTCCAGACTACATGCTGCTTTCACTTCGTTTGATCTCTGTTTTTATGGTGGCTGTCTGCATAGATTGATGGCCGTTTTATGGTGACTCTGCAGCCAGTACGGCGTCGGCCCCAGGGTAGTTGAATGTGGCTCTGAACGGCATCTTTTCCTGTTCCAGCGTGGGTCTGGCAAAACAACTGAGCAAATGCCAAACGCAGATCGGCCCTAAATCGTGGGGTCCTCTGAGCAAAAATTCTACTTTTACCATAGCAATTTGGGGGATTCCTAGAGTGTTGCCCAAAAGTGACATCATATTGTCAGGTACTCCTGTCATGGAGTTGGAATGTGAGAGGAGTACTCTCAGTCTGCCAGGCTCTGACCATTACTATTCTACTGTCTGTATGTCATCATCTTCATGACCTTGTAGTGTCTCCAGCTGCAGAACTCCTCTGCTGGGAATCAACGGCTTTTAGATTGTTTTGCACACTTTGCCTGCTTGCTTTGCCCACGCACGTGAACTATACTCATTGGCTTCAGCTCGTTTAAGGGGAGTGTTTGATTCCACTATAATTTAGGGAGCCCTGATGTTTCCAGGCGCTCCTGACACAAGCTGTGCATGTGTCTTTAGTTACGATTCACAAATAAACAGATTCTTCTACTAAAGCCCTGCATTGTGTGACCTGACTAAGGAGCCTGACAAATATCTGGGTCCGGATACATTCCCTCCCACAACAAACAACAATCCTGGCAAAACCTATACTCTTTCTTTCCATGGGCTCTTCCTTGGCAGCCAGACAGGATTGCCAGCTCAGGGTTGGGAAATACCTGGAGATTTTGGGGGTGGGGCGTAAGGAGGGCAGGGTTTGGGGAGGGGAGGGGCTTCAATAGGATACACTGCAATGGAGGCAGAGCCCACCCTCCAAAGCAGCCATTTTCTCCAGGGGAACTGAACTTGGCCATCTGGAGGTCCACTGTAATAGCAGGATATCTCCAGATGAGAGCCAGCAGATGCCGAGACAATGCAAGACTAATTCTGAGTAGGAGACGTAGAGCATGGGCTCCAAGCGACCTGACGAAGCATTGAGGGAAACAGATTGTTTACCTGGGAAATCTGTAGTCACATGGCAATTGTTGGAAGCCAAAGAAGGAGCAAATTTGTGGACTGTAATTGGACAAGAATCATTTTTGCACAGTGAACATTGGTGGGGTGCAAACCTGGAGGTTGGCAACCATACAGCCAGATGAGGAAGTTCATTGTGTCCTCCTAGGCCAGGCCTATGGCCCCTTATGAGCAGGCTTCAAGAGTGATTCCAGCCTCTTGCCAGAGCCAGTGACAGCCAGGTCCCCAGCCTCCATCTGTCCCTGAACCGCTCCCTCCAAGCCTCTGACAGCAGATGCCTAGCTGCACCCCAGCCTTAAATGTCTTCAGCGTCTACGTCCCTGTCCAGGGTCCCCCAGTGGCTTCCCAGTTGTCTGGTGGCTTCTGCCAGTCTGGCAACTTGTGCCAATTCAGAGCTAGGAAATTGGCATCCTTTCCGGGGCCTCCAGGTCGGCTTGCCAGGTCCCTCCTGGCAGCCAGCAGGGGATGGGGGGGGACTTAGGCCGAATCTCCATTTGTCTTTCCCACCACCAGTGTCCCTGCCTTTTGACTCCATCTTCAAAAAAGCTGTCTGCATTTGGTGTCATTTTCACACCTCAACAGTGCTATCATACTTTCGCACATCCACATGTTTATCGTCCTTTTGGGGCGGCTCCACTGTCATTGCACCCCAGCTCTGGGTTGGGAAATACCTGGAGATTTAGGGTATGGAGCCTGGAGGGCAGGGTTTGGGGTGCGGAAGGGAGGGGCCTCAGCAGGGTATAATGCCATGGAGTCCACCCTCCAAAGCAGCCATTTTCTCCAAGGGAACCAGTTTTGGTAATCTGCAGATCAATTGTAATAGTGGGAGATGTCCAGGTGCTACCTGGAGGTTGGCAACTCTATACTCCACCCATCCACAACCCACCCTTCCATCTTGGTTTGGGTCCCTCTCTATCTTTGCCTGGGCCAATAAACAGATTTCTGACCGTTAGCACAACATCATCTTGAATGGAGTAGAATCAGCTTGCCTTAAGGTAGAGGAAAGCAGGGTATGAAAACCAGCTCTTCTTCTTCTTCGTCTTTGTCTTCTTCATCTTCTTCTTCATCATCTTCTTCTTCATCTTCTTCATCTTTGTCTTCTTCTTTGTCTTCGTCTTCTTCGTCTTCGTCTTCTTCATCTTCTTCATCTCCTCTGATTAAAGTCTCAATTTTATCAGGTGTAAGATGGTTAATTAAGGTCTTTCTTAGCACTCCTAAAGTATTTCTTGGGCAAAGAAATTTTTTTTACTGTTTTCTGCTTTCCTACAACTCACGGAATGCATGAACATACTGGAAAACATTGAATAGAGGTGGGCTTTATTTGTTTAAAATTATACTGTTCTGAATACGTGCAGAGTGTGGGGTTCTTTTGTTTTTTTAAATCACCTTTCAGTTCCATGTTGCTCCCTCCGCGATCTGAGATCAGGAGACCTTAAACTCTTGACAAATTAAGTGCTGCTTTGAGACCATCACAGTAGCTTCTTTTAAAACATTTTAACAACCCCACACCCCCCACAAAACAAAGGTGAAAATCACCACACGGAAAAGTGGGTTGGATCCCAGCGACGATTTCTGGTAACAGATGGCGCTTCTGTTCACGGAACGAAACTTCCCTGCCGCCGGCTGTTGCTTCAGCCCACTGGTCTCCTTGAAATTCGGCCTCTGCGGGACAGAATACCGCCCCCCTCCCGTCAACAGCATGAAGGGGGATTCGGAGGTCTTCAGTGGGAGGGAGGAGATGAGTGAACGTCTCCCCACCCTTCCATTAGTGGAAATTATTGTCAGGATCCAACTCAATGAACAAAGCCATTTTTTATTTGCAGTTAGTAAACTAAGTTTAAGGGCTTTTGAGCGGCGTTCCCTCTAAGCTGAGTTAGTGTGAGCTAGCTCATGGTTTTTTTAGCCTCCAGCTCACCCATCTTTGCCTTCGCTCAATGTAAAGTACTGGGTTCGCCGCATGGAGGACTCGCACCACGACATGCGGTGTGACACGTTTATTGGTACTTCACAACAAGACTGCAAAACGGCCCTGCAAGGCCAACTACACCTACAGTCCCATTGGGGGGGTTCGAATTTCCCACCACAGTTGCTATTGGTGAATGCTGGGGGGAACTAGGATCCTCGGTTCTATTGTTCACCCAGCAACCCCCTACCACAAGATTTAAAGGGCCCTCCAGCTTTTAAGGAGCTGCAGTGGCTCAAGTGGTTAAGACGCTGAACTGCAGGCTGTGGAAGGTCAGTAGTTCAGCAGTTCAAGACCCAGGTGCCGCAAGACGGAGTGAGCTCCCGTCTCTAGTTCCAGCTCCTGCCAACCTAGCAGTTCGAAAGCAAGAAATTGCAAGTAGATAAATAGGTACCACTTCGGTGGGAAGGTAACAGCGTTCCGTGCACCTTGGGTGTTTAGTTATGCCAGCCACATGACCACGGAAACTTCTTCGGACAGCGCTGGCTCTTCGGCTTTGAAACGGAGATGAGCACCGCAACCCTAGAGTCAGATTCGACTGGCTTTCGAGCAAGGGAACCTTTACCTTTACCTTTACTACCAGCTTTTAAATTTGGAAGAGGGAGGAAGAGAGGTGGCCACGCGTGCCTGCACCCCCCACACACACACCTCTTCCCAACAGTGTTCAAAGAGATGCTGTTTGGAAGAGGCGGGCCCACAGACCCAAAAGTTGTCAATGGCTCAGGGCTTGCACGGCAGGCATAGGAGGTCCCACTTTCCCCCAACCATTTAAAGGGAAGGTTCCCTTTAAATGGTTGGAGGAAAGGAGGGGGGCAGGTGCACATGGTGCAGTGTCCCTGGCGTGATGATGGCACCCTGTGTGATGTCATCTCCTTGGGGCAGACCCTCCCCTCCCGGCACACCCCCGCTGGGGCGGAAATACGACCTGGCAACCCTAGAACATTCCCAAGTCCCTCAGCCTTTCCTCATAGGGAAGGTCTCCAGGGCCCCGATCAGAACCAGTTTGGTGTAGTGGTTTAGTGTGTGGACTCTGATCTGGAAGAACCGGGTCTGATTCCCCACTCCTCCACTTGCACCTGCAGGATGGCCTTGGGCAAGCCACAGTTCTGTCAGAGCTGTTCTTGAAAAAGAGCAGTTCCTGTCAGAGCTCTCTCAGCCCCAACTACCTCACAGGGTGTCTGTTGTGGGGAGGGGAAGGGAAAGGAGTCTGAAAGCCACTCCAAGTGAAGGGCAGGGTATAAATCCAATCTCTTTTCTTCTTCTTCTTCTTCTTCTTCTTCTTCTTCTTCTTCTTCTTCTTCTTCTTCTTCTTCTTCTTCTTCTTCTTCTTCTCCTCCTCCTCCTCCTCCTCCTTCTTCTTCTTCCTTGTCGCTCTCCCTGCACCCACTCCATTCTGTCCACATCCTTTCTGAAGTGAGGCCTCCAGAACTGCACACAAGACTCCAGATGCGGCCTGACCAGTGCAGTGCACAGCGGGACTATGACACCTTGCAATTTGGACGTCATGCCTCTGTGTCGATGCGCCAGATAAAGCTCTTGTCTGACTGTGACTTGATCTTCTACTTCTTTGCTTTTTAAACCACCTGAAAAGCCTATCGTAGAGCAAGAGTCAATAAAAACGACTTAAGCAGTCACTCGCACGCACGTAGCAATAAAGAAAAATCAGCTCTTATACATCACGAAGTGCTTTGATGCTAACACCTGCTAGAGTTCAATAACGCCACTTCTCCGTCTGATACGGTCACTTCCAGCTGCATCAGTGCGGAAACTCCCAGTCCCCTTATAGTATAATACAAGCATACAAGCATAGACAGCTTGAAGAGAGGGCTGGATAAAAAATGGAGTAGAGGCAGGGGTCTTTTTGGGGGGAGCGCACCGGAGCGGAGCTCCGGGAGCTCAGGAGCCAAGCCCCGCCCCCAGCCGGCATCCCGGGGAGTCTTTCAGGCAGCCGCATGTCAATTTCAGCTCCATTATATCCTATGGGCCATTGAAGTCAATGGTGAAAACATAGGGTATATTCTGGGGCTGGAGGGAGGAGGTTTGAGGGAGAAGCACCAAACTCACAGGGTAACTGATGGAGCCTCTCCCCAAGATACCCACCAAGTTTCAAGAACATTGGATTAGGGGTCCAACTCTATGGGCCCCAAAGAGGTTGCCCCTATTCCCTCCATTGTTCTCTATGGTGGGAAAAAAGTCAGATTTTTTCCCACTCTAGAGAACAATGGAGGGAATAGGGGCAACCTGTTTGGGGCCCATAGAATTGGACCCCCTGGTCCAATGTTCTTGAAACCTGGTGGGTATCTTGGAGAGAGGCTCCATCAGCTACCCTGTGAGTTTGGAGCCTCTCCCTCAAACCTCCTCCCCTCCAGCCCCCAGAATATACCCTATGTTTTCACCATTGACCTCAATGGCCCATAGGATATAAAGGTAAAGGTTCCCTTGCTCGAAAGCCAGTCGAATCCGACTCTAGGGTTGCGGTGCTCATCTCTGTTTCAAAGCCGAAGAGCCAGCGCTGTCCGAAGACATTTCCGTGGTCATGCGGCCAGCATGACTAAACACCAAGGCGCACGGAACACTGTTACCTTCCCACCGAAGTGGTACCTATTTATCTACTTGCAATTTCTTGAATTGCCACCGAATTTCTTTCATTCCCTCCTTTCCTTCTCTCTTTTTCCTCTTTCCCTCCTTCTTCTCTTCGTTCTTTCTTTCCCACCTTCTTTTCTCTTTTTCCTCCTTTCCCTGTTTCCCTCCTTCCTTCTCTTTCTTTCCCTCCCTTTTCCTTCTCTTTCTTTCCCTCTTTCCTTCCTTCTTTCCTCCTTCTGTGGCCCAACTCTCATGAGAAGGAGTTTAAACTTTAAACCCCTTCTCTCTTAGCTCCCCCACCCAGACCAGCTGGGGAAGGGAAGGGGAGGCTTTTGAGGATGCCTCCCCCCCTTTTGCTTCCCCTTCTGACATTACTTCCGGTGATGTCAGGGGGTGTGGCATATGCTAATAGCCTAATAGCTCATTAGCATACTATATGCTAATGAGCTCCTGCAGCTGTTTTTCTACAAAAAGACCCCTGAGTAGAGGTCTACCTGTGGCTCTTAGCCACAAGGTCTAGATCAGGACTGTCAAATATGTGGCCCGGGGGCTGGATGAGTCCCCTGGAGGGCTTCTATCAGTCCCGCAGTGGAACTGGCTGTCTTCTGCTTCTTCTTCCAGTTCTGCGTCTGCTGTTGCATCATTGTAAGTTTGCAGCTTACAGATACACACCTGAACTGTATACTCAAGATTGCAGCAGCACAGTCATCTTGATGCAATAGTTCAGAGCAAGAGGTGTCAGTGATCAGACGCTGTTAAATAAACAAAATATTGCAAGAGTGCTGACGTTGTAAGCATGTTTTTATTTTAAATTTAAAAAAACCCTTTGTGTTTGTGCCTTTTATAAAGTTGATATCTCCGCTAGCTGGCATTACATTTTATGTTACACACGGCCCAGCCCAACATGGTCTCATTTATGTCAGACTAGGAGTAAGGCCCGTTGTGGGAAGAAATACTACGGGCTCTAGAAGGAAGCTCCAGATGAGTGTCCCAGCTGTGGCTGGTGGGGCGGCAGAGGGAAGGGGAAAACAGAGGGAGGCAAGCCGTGTTCATTTCCTTCTGGTTAGCTATAAGGCAGGGTTGTCGCAAGTCATTTTGCTGCCCCAAGTGGGTAGTATGGGAGGACAGTCTCATGGTAACAGGTATGGTTCCCTCTACCCCTGATTTATGTTGATTTGGGGTTATGTAGTGGCAGCTAAGGTAGAAAAGCACCTCCCCCTATGCCATGTCTTCTGGGTTCCAAGGGTCTGGAAAGCGGCTTCATAGTCATTTACCAGGTTGCCAACTCTGGGTTGGGAAATACCAAAGCAGCCATTGTAATAGCTGGGAAATTTTCTGTAGGGTAAATGATGAGCTGTGGCTGGGGAACACAGTGATTTTTGGGAGATCTCCAGACCCCACAGGGAGATTGGCAACTTCAGTGACCTTTTAAGGGAAGATTGGGATATGTATTTTACCTCAGGACACATTCAGTGACTCCCAACAGCAACAGCAAACTGTTTAGAATGTTAGAGGCAAAGGCCAATCAGGCCACATAAGCAAATGACCTCTGTGTTCCAACTGGCTATTGGGGGGAGAGGAACAGCAAACTATTTAGAATATTGGAAGCGAGACTCAGGCAATGCAGCCAGTGGATAGGGGCAGCTTCTGAGTGTCAGATCAGGAAGCCAAATGATTTGGGAGCATGTGGAATGTTGGGAGATTGCAAGATTGCAACAGCACAGACATTTTGATACAATAATTCAGAGCAAGAGGTGTCCATTATCAGACACTGTTAAATGAACAAAATATGACAAGAGTGCTAATATTGTAAGTATGTTTTTATTTTAAGTAAAAAAAACCCCTTTGTGTTTGTGTCCTTTATAAAGTTTATATCTTTGCTTCCTGGCATTACATGTTATGACAAACACGGCCTGGCCTGACAAGGTCTCATTTATGTCAGATCTGGCCCTCATGATAAATGAGTTCGACGCCCCTGGTCTAGATGGAACTCTCAGTCTGGGGCAAGTGATGCTCTGTATTCTTGGTGCTTGGGGGTCAACAGCGGCAGGCCTTCTAGAGTTCTGGCCCCACTGGTGGACCTCTCATTTCCAGGGCTCTCAACTGTGGGTCATAGAATCAAAGACTCACAAAATTGGAAGGGACCCTAAAGGTCTGTTGGAAAAATTGGTAAAAATATTTAGATATTCGGAGATTGCAATGGATCTTTACTTCACTGGAGAGCAGGAATTTTCTTCTATGTAAAAATCCTTATTTCTAAGAGAAGGGTTCACAGGAAATCTACAAAACAACAGACACCTAAGACTACATCTTTACACTTTGACCACACGGTCTACAACAATGGAGATTCTTCTTCTTCTTCTTCTTCTTCTTCTTCTTCTTCTTCTTCTTCTTCTTCTTCTTCTTCTTCTTCTTCTTCTTCTTCTTCTTCTTGACCCCTGGAAGGAAATCATCTGAATGCCTTAACCAATGATTGTTAGTAAATAGGCTTCAGTTTCCCAGGCTTTCTTCTAATTGGCTCTGTGCCAGGTTCCCATCCAGGTCAGTCTAAACAATAGCGCACAAGGTAAACACACATTAACCCTATAATGACTGAACTTTAGACCTTGCAACACACATATTTCCAACAAGGTCAGTTGTGGGGGGAGCCATCCAGCAGCCCAGTAGAAGGGACATGGGAAGAGCCAATGACTATCCTCCCATGGAGAGAGGCCAGGTATACTTAACGTTGCCAGCCTCCAGGTGGGGCCTGGGGATCTCACAGTTTTACAGCTGATCACCAGCTGAGAGAGATCAGCTCCCCTGGAGAAAATGGTTGCTTTGAAGGGTGGACTCTGTGGCATTGGACCATGCTGAGGCCCCTCCCCTCCCCAAACCCCTCCCTCTCCTGGATCCACCCCCAATGTCTCCAGGTATTTTCCAACCTAGACCTGGTGACCCTAAGTATGCTCAAGGAGTGGGTGGGGTTATTGGGACCTTTGAAGACAGGTTCCTGGGAATGGCCAAGGAGGAGAGCAGGACATAGCTCTGATACAGCAAAAGCCATGGTCCTGGGGAAAGGAGAAGGAATAAGGTGGTGACTGAAACTCCTGGGTCCCAAGGATGCCAGGCTTGCTATCACCAGGGCCAGGGTTATTTCAGTGGCGAGTCCACACTGGTGGAATGAGCCCCTGGAGGAGATCAGGGCCCTGCAAGATCTTTTACAGTTCCGCAGGGCCTGCAAGACGGAGCTCGTCCACGAGGCCTTCAGCTAGGAGCCTCCACTACTATGCCATCAACAACCTTAATTACAGAGCCCCGGTCCTTGGTTTCTGACTTCTAGCCCATGCCGCCCTTGTATTAGGAAGATCATGAGCAGAATGAACGTTAGACCTCTGTGTATACTCTTAAAGTAAGCCATCCTAAACAACTAGTTAACCAGCACTGGCACGTTATGAATTATGAATTATGTATAATTGAATTGGTTTTAGATGATTGTATGTGGATTTTAATTGTTATTTATGTATTGGTCAGTGTGAGCCACCCTGAGCCTGCTTTGTGGGTAGTTTTTGTTGTTCAGTCGCACAGTCGAGTCCGACTCTTCACGACCCCATGGACCAGTTTACGCCAGGCCCTCCTGTCTTCCGCTGTCCGCAGAAGTTTGCTCAATTTCATGTTCGTTGCATCGATGACACTGTCTAACCATCTCATCCTTTGCCATCCCCTTCTTCTTTGACCTTCAATCTTTCCCAGCATCAGGGTCTTCTCCAGTGAGTGCTCCCTTCTCATTTGGTGGCCAAAGTATTTGAGCTTCAGCTTCAGGATCTGGCCTTCCAGGGAGCAATCAGGGTTGATTTCTTTTAGGATTGACTGATTTGATCTCCTGGCAGTCCAAGGGACTCTCAAGAGTCTTCTCCAGCACCATAGTTCAAAAGAATCTATTCTTCGGCGCTCGGCCTTCCTTATAGTCCAACTCTCGCAGCCATACATTACTACGGGGAATACCATTGCTTTGACCATGCGGACTTTTGTTGGCAAGGTGATGTCTCTGCTTTTTATCATGCTGTTTAGGTTTGCCATCGCTTTCCTCCCAAGGAGCAGGCGTCTTTTAATTTCATGGCTGCAGTCACTATCTGCGGGTAGGGCGGGGTATAAATCAAATGAATAAATAAATAAACAAACTCCCTTTCCTCCCCCATTCTGAGGCCTGGGGAGGCCAGGGAGAGACACCCGGCAAGACAGCTGATCTAGAGAGGAAACCCATGTGTGGGATGAAGGGCCCAGCAGGCTCCCAAGGGGTCAAATCCAGTGATTTCCATTAGTACGGTTAGCGAATCGGACCCGAAGCTCTCCACGCCGACCTCAGTGGACATGGCGTGCCGCTGATTATGAATAAGTACGTGCTCGCTCAAAAATAATCCACTATCATTTAAACCTCGTATATCATGAGTCGCGGTAAAGGTCATCCCGGACCAAAGTGACTGCCAGAATCCACAGTTCCTGCTCCGTCTCCTCATGAAGACAAATTGTGTTTTTAAAATCTTTTAATGAACTTACATTCATCATTTCTTCCCAGCCACCTTTCCTTTTCGTCCTCGGCTACAGCCCTGTCATTTCACAGCTGATGTCATTGAACTGAGATTTTCTTTTTTGGGGCTGGAGTCATACCAGCAGCTAAGTGAGATGAATGAAATCAATATTCTCCCCTTTACAGGTGAAATGAGTTTAGCAGCGTATAATAGTCGGGTGCCTTCTCCTCCTTCTCCATGGCCGCGCTACAATCTATCAATGTACTGAGCTTGGCACCTGAATGAACATATCTTAATATGAGATTTCAAGCTACGACTCCCTCTAATGTAATGAAATCTTTCAGCCTTTGATTCTGAGGGACTCGCTCTGAGATCTCGCCACCTTTGTCCTCCAGGATAGATAACTCGGGCCCAAACGGATTCACATGTTCCTTGAGTGGTGAAAGGGACTCTATAGAACTTGGAACTACCTCACAATTCAAAATGGCATGTGTTGTATTGGTAGATCGATGGTGCCATTGTTGTATACTCAGGTAAGACCGCACACACGGTCAGGTCCCCACGCGTTCAGGCAAGAACTCAAGCTTCGCAGCCAAGACAATAGCCCAAACGGTTCTGAGTGTGCACCTATGGAAAGGCTTGAATCCTAGAAGGGACCAATGGGATTAGGGTACACTGTAAATAACCTATCACGGGTGTGTATGGGTGTATGGGTGTGGGCAATCGCGGGAATGTAAACCGGCCTGCGAGCAGGGTCAGGATCTCAAGTTCTGACTGTATATAATAAAGTATGAGCTGCTATCACTCTGCAACGCATCAGCCTCAGTACTTTATAGTCATGTTCCTAGGCCTATAGCAGTGCGGCCTACAGGCTCTAGGGAGGCCTAGTGACTCCAGGGAAGCCTGTACTAGAGTAGCTATCAGGGCCTACATTTCCCTCATGGACCCTGTGATTGGCTAACTGGAGATTTGTAGGGAATAGTAGAGGGTATTGCCTGGGAAGAGTTGATAAAAGGCTTTGCCCAAAGTGGGATGGGGTTCACTCCCAGGGAGCAGAGCTAGTGTGAAGCTGGCGCCAATGGAGGGATCCCACATCCAAATGGGGTGAGCCAGCTGGAAGCCAAATACCTAGAGAAGGCTAGGTACAGCATAGTCAGGCACGTTAGGGTTTCTTATTTTGCTGATTTACCTACCTTTGCTGTGCTCATTTTTCCGACGTGACATCGAATTACAGTTGTTGTTGAATCTCTTTTACAAAATAGTTTGTTACTCTGCCTGGGTCCACACACCCCATTCGGTCACTTATAGGGTTGCCACGTCCCTAAGTGGCATCCAACGGGGCGGGGAGGAGGCTGTGTGTTTGGGAGACTCTTGCACGTGCATAGCACACGCATCACGGTGACATCACCTGGAAGTGACGTCATCACGCCGGGCACGTCGTTGAGGGACGCTCTAGTGTTCGGGCTTAAAGACTCCATGGTACGATAGAGTTTTAAGCCCAAATGCTAGTGCATCCCCTGACAATGTGCCCGGTGCGATGACATCGCCTCCGGGTGACAGCATCGCACCAGGCACATCGGGGCAGAGTTCTCCCCGGTGGCCTGCTGGACAAGGAGTATATGAAAGCGTAGGGTGGCTGTTCTGGCCCCTCCCGAGGAGACCCATACCAGAGTGGTGGCAGCCATTAGAGAGCTTTTCTAGCTGCTGCCACGACAAATGGGTTTCCCCCATTGTTTTCCTGCATTACATTCTATACAGTAGGCTATATTCCAGAAAAAGCACTCTGACTACCTTATGAGCCAATGTCAAAGTTCTTGAGAGAACGGTAGCATGTAAAATCGGACAACTTAAAGGAGGCCAAAACTGGTTGCTCAGCACCGCCACAAACACTGCATGGTGACCTTGTAAGCTTTTCAAGCCAAGAGACGTTCAAAAGTGGTTGGCTACTGTGTAGCAACCTTGGACTTTCTTGGTGGTCTCCCATCCAAGTACTAACCAGGGCTGACCCTGCTCAGGTTCTGAGATCTGATGGAACCAGGCTAAACTGGGCCATCCAGGTCAGGGCTACCAACAATATGGGAATGTTATTTTTCTGGTGAATTTCTCACACCTTTCAGAGAAGTTTTCAATCTGGAAAAGAGAATGCTGACAGTAATCCTGCATACATTTGTATGAAAATAACACCCGCTTATTGAGGAGCCATGGAAAGTGATGTCAAGTTGCAGACGAATTATGGAGACATAAAAACATAAGAGAAACCATCTTGGATCAGGCCAGTGGCCCATCCAGTCCAACACTCTGTCACACAGTGGCCAGAAATACCAGGTGCCATCAGGAGGTCCACCAGTGGGGCCAGAACTCCAGAAGCCCTCCCACTGTTGCCCCCCCAAGCACCAAGGATACAGAGCATCACTGCTCCAGACATAAGAACCTACGAGAAGCCATGTTGGATCAGGCCAATGTCCCATCCAGTCCAACACTGTGTCACACAGTGGTCCAAACCCAGATGCCATCACAGGAGGGTCACCAGCAGGGCTTTTCAAGGCAAGAGACATTTGGAGGTGGTTTGCTATTGCCTCCCTCTGCATAGCAGCTCTGGTGTTCCTCAGTGGCCTCCCATCCAAACACTAACCAGGACTGACCCTGCTTGCCTTCCAAGATCCAATGAGATCAGGGCCCTCAAGATCAGGGCAAACACTCTAGTAGCTGGGAGAGAAAAAATTCAAAATGACACCCGACATCCCACCTGCCTTCACATTCATTTTTAACCGTACAAAGAGTGAGGTGGAGATGAAGAGAACCTGCCGTGTGCGGCGTTTCACTATTAATTCATCATCATCATCACTCTATTACAGTTCATAACCAGCACAGAACAGTCCTATTAATTCATAATAAGACCAGCCCTGGTACTCAGCGTGAAACAATCTAGAAGGAAATTAGGCAAGGCGTTGGAAATCCAAGACTGGATCTTCCATCTCGATCCATTGCTCTTAATGGCTACCAGGGAGCAGGGGAGGATGAGAGAATTACCTAAGAACTGCACTGTGGGAGGAGGAGAAAGCAACCCTTTCCCCCCATGACATGTGTCATGTGAAAATGACACATATACACAAATGGGGGGAGGAAGAGGAGGAGGAGGTAGAAGGAGCACCTGGAATAAATAGTGTGGTCTAGTGGTTAGAGAGCTCACTGAGGAACCTGGAGCCTGCCTCTCGGTCTCAGCCTAATTCACCTCACAGGGCCACTGTTGAAAAGGAAATGGAACAGAGAAAAGTGACATTCTAAGCTGGTTTGGGGAGAAAAGAGGGATATTAATATTTTAAAAATATCAATTGAAATATTAATATGTTGTCGAAGGCTTTCACGGCCGAAGTTCATTAGCTGCTGTAGATTTTCTGGGTTGTGTGGCCATGGTCTTGGTACTGTAGGACCTGACATTTTGCCAGCAGCTGTGACTGGCATCCTCAGAGGTATAACACAGAAAGATGGAGGACTCTCTGTGTACTACACAGAAAGATGGAGGACTCTCTGTGTATTACAGAGAGTACTCCATCTTTCTGTGTTATACCTCTGAGGATTCCAGTCACAGCTTCTGGTGAAAGGTCAGGTCCTGCAGTGCCAAGACCACGGCCACACAACCTGGAAAATCTACAGCAACTAAAGGAATATTAATATTTGAATTTTAAATTATTATTTATTTATTTTTGTTTAATTTAATAATAATTGGCATTAATATTTAAATTGATGCTGATATTTAGAGAAGAAGAAGAAGAAGAAGATGAAGAAGATGATGATGATGATGATGATGATGATGAAAAAACAAGCAGGAACCCACAAGGACTTGCAGGAGGCATCTTATTGGCCAGTTTGGTGTAGTGGTTAAGTGGTTAATCCGGGAGAACCAGGTTTGATTCCCCACTCCTCCATTTGCACCTGCTGATGTGACCTTGGGTCAAATCACAAGCTCTGGCACAGCTGTCCTTGAAAAAGAGCAGTTTCTGTCAGAAGTTCTCTCAGCCCCACCTCCCTTACAGGGTGTCTGTTGTGGGGAGGGGAAGGGAAGGGAGTTTGGAAGCCGCTCTGAGACTCCTTTGGGTAGTGAAGGACAGGATATGAATCCAGTCTCTTCTTCTTCTTCATGACTAGTGACATTGTCCTTCATCTATAGCAAGCCAAATAGCTGAGTTCAACTCAAGCTTATCAGAACTTGAGAACTAACCAGGACTGGCCACAGTCAGTATTTGGATGGGGGACCACCAAGGCAGACTAGGGTTGCTATGCAGAGGCTGCCATGTAGAGGAAGGAGAAGATCCAGTCCCAGGGCTCCAACATCTCACCTGATGTTAGACACCAAAAATTCTATTTTAAAGGCTGAGAAACAATCAGTAGTTTGGGTCCAGGATCTTCCACCCCCTTGTTTAAACATGGACTGGAGAACGCATTGATCCAACTCCACAAAGAGTTTGACCCTAAGAATCACTGGATTCGGGTACATTTGTATAAGAAAGTGCAAAAGATCCCATATTTCACATTGAAGCTCTTGGTTCCTGTACATGTACAAGAATCCTCATACCTCTGGCAACATTAGCAACTTCTCTCCCCATCCCTCGTGAGCCAGGTAAATCATAACTTCAGGAAGAGTCCATAAAAACACTCATGTCATATCACGAAATGGGACCGCATCTGTCCATTTTACAGCTTGTTTGGCTCTGAGTTAATCGATCCATTCAGAGGCACAACAGACGCCATTTTATGGGGTCATCAGCAAAAACACTGGAATAAATAATTACCGAGAAAGGCAAAGCCAGAACTGCAGAACATCAAACTGCGATCTATGCCCAAGCCATGGCGATGACTCCAAAGAACAACAAGGCAGGGGTGTGCTTTCAATAAAACAGAAAGCTAGAAACTATATGGAAAAAACAGAGAGAAAACCATCTAAAACAAAGGAAATAGAAGCCGGAACATAGAAAAGAAAGAATTTCTCTTTCAATGACTGGTCAGTCACCAAAGGACTGAAACAATTTAAGTGGGAAATCATTTGTAAAGGTAGGGGGGCACTCCACACAGGAAAGGCACATGTTCCCCATTCTTTTCAGGTAATGATTTTCAAACAGTGTTCCAGAGAGCCTTGCGATACCTTCACTTCCTATCAGTGGTTCTCCAATGTGATGATTATTTGTAGCATATAGGTTCTGTACATGACAGCTTGCCTGCCACTACACATGTTCCTCAACACTGTGTAGCAGCATGAGGTGGCATAGAATGGCAGTACCAGATCATTCAGGTCAACTATGGGGCCCAAAGGACTGTTCAGGGTTTCATACGCATTGAGTGTGTGTCGGAATCATCTCTGGCATACAGAATTTCTGTGAGTACGATCAGATGGCTCTTTAGATCCACGCAAGGCACAATTGCCTCATGGATTTCAAGGTAATGTCCAGACACAAACATCTGGGAAACGTCCCTCTTCCGTGGGTGTCCCGTTTTACCGCGCTTTGGAGCCGTACTTAAAAGATACCACATCAAATCCGGGGGTTTTGGTTACCTGCGGGACAACTGCGGACTTTCATCTGTCTGATCGTTCCACCAGCGCGCAATCCTCCCATAGGGGTGGTCTGACGTCAGACCATCCCAAGTGGGCGCCATTTTAAAAAATCTCTACACATGTGTGGATTGACAAGGACACGCTGTCACGTCTATACGCATGCACAAAAAGTTTTTTTAAAAAACCCATCATGCACCTCCTTCAACAAGGACGAGCTGTGATGCCTATGCGCATGCGCAAAAAGTTTTTTTAAAAAAAACCACCATGCACCTCCTTCAACGAGGACGAGCTGTGATGCCTATGCGCATGCGAAAAAAGTTTTTTAAAAAAAACCACCATGCACCTCCTTCAACGAGGACGAGCTGTGATGCCTATGCGCATGCGCAAAAAGTTTTTTTAAAAAAAACCCACCACACGAACCTCCTTCAGTGGATACCATCTAGACAATCCACAATGGAGGCAGCACGCGGTAAGACGATTCCCCCGGAGGATGTCTGGTCATGCAACGATGGATTAAAAAGATCAGGATCAAATTCGAGCTGGCATAATGGCGGGATTAGCTGCCCATCTGAATGCACCCTGTGACTAACAAACAGAAGGGCACACGATGATTGCGTCAGCTCTCATCAGTTACAAAAATGTAAACAGAGAGAGAAGCATTATCTTTATGGAAGCTTCCAGAAGGGATCCAGTCTTCCAAGCTTTGATAAAACAGGCTTAGAAAACAGTTCCTAGGAAACAAAACAAAACATGGCTGCCATGAAAAAGATGGGTATGGAAGTCAGTGAGAGGAACACTAATGGAGGCTAATAGAATAAAACAGATGGTGTCGAAAAGTTAAGGAGAAGACAGTATGTTTTATTTGGAGACTGGTAGAAAAGGGGGCTGCGGTGGCTCAGAGGTTAAGATGCTGAGTTGCAGACCAGAAGGTCTGTAGTTCGGCAGTTCGAGACCCAGTGCTTCATGATGGAGTGAACTCCCATCTCTGGCCCCAGCTCCTGCCAACGTAGCAGTTAGAAAGCAAGAAATTGCAAGTAGATAAACAGGTACAACTTCGGTGGGAAGATAACAGCGTTCCGTGCACCTCACCGTTTAGTCATGCTGGCCACATGAACATGGAAATGTCTTCAGACAGTGCCAGCTCTTCGTCTTGGAAACGGAGATGAGCACCATCCCCTAGAGTCGGATTCAACTAGCTTTCGAGCAAGGGAAACTGTTGTGTATTCAGGACAAGCCCGCAGACATAGTCGGGTGAACACATGGTCGGGCAAAGGGCCCGAGCTTTGCATCTAGACACAATGTCCTGAATGGATCCTAGCATGCACCTATTGGGAGGCTAGGATCCTAGGGGGGATCTATGGGTTCAAGGGTGCACTGTAAATACCCAATCACGGGTGTGGGTGTCGTGTGAGTTGTGAATATAAGCGGGCCTGCAAGCCGGCAAGGGCATCTCTCCTTCTTCTTCTAAAATAAAGTATGAGCTGAATCACTATGCTTCGCATCAGTCTCAGTACTTTATAGAAACCTTTACTTTTGCCTTTAGAAAAGAGCAGGATTCCAGTAGCACCTTAAAGACTAACAAAATTTGTGGCAGGGTATGAATTTTCATGAGTCACTGCAGAAGAAGGAGGAGGAGGAGGAGGAGGAGAAGGAGGAGGAGGAGGAGGAGGAGAAGGAGAAGAAGAAGAAGAAGAAGAAGAAGAAGAAGAAGAAGAAGAAGAAGAAGAAGAAGAAGAAGAAGAGGAGGAGGAGGAGGAGGAGGAGGAGGAGGAGGAGGAGGAGGAGGAGGAGGAGGAGGAGGAGGAGGAGAAGGAGAAGGAGAAGGAGAAGGAGAAGGAGAAGGAGAAGGAGAAGGAGAAGAAGAAGAAGAAGAAGAAGAAGAAGAAGAAGAAGAAGAAGAAGAAGAAGAAGAAGAAGAGGAGGAGGAGGAGGAGGAGGAGGAGGAGGAGGAGGAGGAGAGCTGGATTTATACCCTGCCCTTCGCTCAGAGCCTCAGAGTGGCTTACAATCACCTTCCTTTCCTCTCCCCACACAAGTCACCCTGTGAGGTAGGTGGGTCTAAGAGAGCTCGGAGAGAACTGCTCCTGAGCCAACAGCTCTGAATGAACTGTAACTGACCCAAGGTCACCCAGCAGCTGCATGTGGAGGAGTAGGGAATCAAACCCGCCCTGAGCCTGTGATGTGGGGAGGGTGGGATGTAAACTTAAATAAACAAATAAAATTTGAGTCTGCTGCTCTTAACCGCTACACCAAACTGGTATCTGAAGAAGTGACCCACGAAAGCTCCTACTCTGCCACAAATTTCATTAGTCTTTAAAGTGCTACTGGAACTGGACTCTCGCTCTTCTCCATTTATACAGACACACAAACGCAACTAACCCATCTTGACCCATCTCCTTGGAAACTGATGTTTGCCGTTTCTACACAAGTTGACTGGAGCTTTTGGTGCCCACCACTGAAGCGATGGCGTTAATGTGGCTTTCTTCTCTCCCTAATCTTTTTTTTTTTTGCTTCCGGACTATTTAATGCCTCACTAGACCTAAAAAGAAACCCTAGGGCCCGATGCCCGCTTCACTTCAATTAAGATATACGGCCTCTGCGAAATATACATCGATGGGGAGCCACAATTTCCTGAAATAACTGCTTATCTCGGCACTCTCAGCTCATTACAAACAGACTCGTGGGATCTGGCTTTAAATAAAGGCTGTTGGCGAACAAAATTACCAGATAGTATCCAGAGACTTCCTGAACTAGATATATTCCATTTTATTAAGCTTTTTTTTCCCTCACGCCTTTCTCTCTCTGCGTACGTCATGATTCAGCAAAGCGTTCGGTCTCGGCTACCGCTGAGGCGCAGTCAACCCTTCATGTAAATCTCCGAGGCAAATATTTTTCTGTCAAGGGCATATCGAAAGACACACTCGAGGCTTCTCCCTAGTAAAAATAGACTCGGTTTGGAACACGTTTGTTGACTGAGCTTCGGCAGGCTGTGTAGAGGAGTGATATGAGAAGGCGTCGGAAGTTGACTCGATCGTGCCACCATTACTTGAGGAGGACTCTTAAGAAACTTCTGGAGGATTTTATCCTCCCCCCTCCCTGGTTATAATTTTGTATGCCTTGAAGTAGAAGAATATAACGAAGGTGAAAGGAGATCCAAAATTACAAGGACCCATCATGGAAGTTTATTACAATCAGTGTCGTTTTAAGGTTCTTTCCAGTTTGGTGTTGTGGTTAGGATGACCTTGGGCAAGCCATAGTTCTGATAAAAGAGAGCCAGTGCGGTGTAGTGGTTAAAGCGCGCGGACTCTTATCTGGGAGAACCGGGTTTGATTCCCCCCACTCCTCCACTTTCACCTGCTGATGTGACCTTGGGTCAGTCACAAGCTCTGGCACAGCTGTTCTCTCAAGGACAGTTTGTGTTAGAGTTCTCTCAGCCCCACCTACCTCACAGGGTGTCTGTTGTGGGGAGGGGAAGGGAAAGGAGTTTGTAAGCCGCTCTGAGATGCCTTTGGGCAGTGAAGGGTGGGGTATAAATCCAAACTCTTCTTCTTCTTCTTCTAAAAGCTGTCCTTGAAAGGGCAGTTCTGGAAAGAGCTCTCTCAGCCCCACCTATCTCACAGGTTGTCTGTTGTGGGGAGGGGAAGGGAAAGGGAAAGGAGTTTGTAAGCCACTCTGAGACTCCGAGTGAAGGGCAGGGTATAAATCCGATCTCTTCCTCTTCTCTTCTTCTTCTTCCTTTGATTGTGCCCTGTAGGGAGGGGGGACTTGAGGGAAGTGTTTTAGCATTGCCAAGCATGCCAATGCTGGTTGATCTGGAGGCACAGTGCTCAGTAGTCGGTGGGCCTGGCAAGGTCTTTGCAGACTCCAGGGACATTTCTATGGTTTCTGCTCCTTGGAGATGAGCCTTGGGGGGGCGGCATTCCCTTTCTCTGCCAAAAGAGCCTAGATTGGATACCAACCAGCTACGCTAAGAATATAAGAGAAGCCATGTTGGATCAGGCCAATGGCCCATCCAGTCCAACACTCTGTCACACAGTGGCCAAAACCCAGGTGCCATCGGGAGGTCCATCAGCGGGACCAGAATTCCAGAAGCCCTCCCACTGTTGCCCCCCAAGCACCAAGAATACAGAGCATTACTGCCCCAGACTAAGATAGATAGAACATAAGAGAAGCCATGTTGGATCAGGCCAATGGCCCATCCAGTCCTACACTCTGTGTCACACAGTGGCCAAAACCCGGGGGGCCATCAGGAGGTCCACCAGCGGGACCAGAATTCCAGAAGCCCTCCCACTGTTACTCTCCAAGCACCGAGAATACAGAACATCACTTCCGCAGACTAGGATAGATACAACATAAGAGAAGTCATGTTGGATCAGGCCAGTGGCCCATCCAGTCCAACACTCTGTGTCACACAGTGGCCAAAACCCAGGGGGCCATCAGGAGGTCCACCAGTGGGGCCAGAACTCCAGAAGCCCTCCCTGTTGCCCCCAAAGCACCAAGGAGACAGAGCATCCCTGCCCTAGACTTAGACACTAGCATTGTACCAGCATTAGGAACACATTGGTATCTGGGCTTGGTATCTCCTGACGTTTAGAGGGGCAAACAGAGTTTGGGAATAAAGAAACTTTCCCCTGTGGAACAAGAAGCCACTTGAAAAGTGCAGTTCTGATTGGGAAACTGGCAGGAGAGGGGAGATTAAATAAGCCTCCCCCACATATACATACACACACACATCATACCACTCTAGTGATCACATTAGAACCTTCTTAGGACTGCCTTTCCTTTACAAAGAGGAATTTAGCCCTACATTCCAGGGTGAAAGCAGATCTGCATGCCTCCCGCCCCCCCTAAAACCCACATTAAACAAAATCGTAATCCTTTTCTAGAATGCTTAAAGATGTATTAGTTGTTTACAAAAGGATAACAATCCGCAGCCGTTTCCCGCTGCCTGGAGACTTACCGACTCATAAAGATGTAGACAAAAGGACGAAGGCGAGGGAAAGATTAGGGAAAGGTACAGACTGTGCTCAGTCAAATGCGCTTTGCTGATGCCGAAAGGCACTCTCTTCCTTTTTTTTATTCCCCCCATTATTCCACGGATTCCCAGGACACTGACGTTCACAGTACTCGCCAAATGTAAATATTTCATTGCTGTTACATTAGCGTTTGAGTCCTACTACGGCCCACTTTAGGAAGTGAAAAAAAATGGAATGGCAGGCTTTCTGTTCTCAGCCTGGCAGATAAGAAGGCCCCTTTGATACCGCTGATCCGGCCCACCTGGACCCAGGCCAGAGTAACATCAAGAGTAGACGGCCGTAATGCACCGCACATTGGTGTCCCCTCGATATCGACTCAGAAACTTCAGTTGGTGCAAACTGCAGCGGCTCAGGTATTATTGAGAGCTGGACAGAGCATGCTTCTCAAAAAGGATCTCAAAAAGGATATTATAGCACTGGAAAAAATGCAGAGAAGGGCAACTAGGATGATAAAAGGGTTGGAACACCTTCCCTATGAAGAAAGGTTAAAACGCTTGGGGCTCTTCAGCTTGAAGAAATGACGGCTGAGGGGTGACATGATCGAGGTTTATAAGATTATGAATGGGATTGAGCAGGTTGAGAAAGAGGTCCTTTTCTCCCTTTCTCACAATGCAAGAACTCATGGGCACTCCATGAAATTGCTGAGCAGTCAGGTTAGAACAGAGAAAAGGAAGTTCTTCTTCACCCAAAGAGTGATCAACACATGGAATTCACTGCCACAGGAGGTGGTGGCAGCTACGAGCATGGACAGTTTCAAGAGGGAATTAGATAAACTTCTGGAGCAGAGGTCCATCAGTGGCTATTAGCCACAGGATATAGATGGGAACTCTACCTTTGGTGCTGGAGGGGGCAGCCGTGGGAGGGCTTCTGGTGTCCTGGCCCCACTGCTGGACCTCCTGACGGCACCTGGTATATTTTGGCCACTGTGTGACAGAGTGTTGGATTAGATGGGCCACTGGCCTGATTCAGCATTGGCTTCTCTTATGTTCTTATGTTCTTATGCTTATTGTCCCCATTCTGCCCTCACTCCTTTATTTATTTGTTTGTTTGTTTATGTTTCATATTTCTAGCCCACCCTTCCCGCAAGCGGGCTCAGGGTGGGTAACAGCATATCATCAATTTGTTGTTCTTCAGTCTCACAGTGAAGTCTGACTCTTCGCGACCCCATGGACCACATCACACCAGGCCCTCCTGTCTTCCGCCGTCCTCCGGAGTTTGCTTAATTTCATATTCGTTGCCTCGATAACAATAACCCTCTCATCCGTTGCCTTCCCCTTCTTCTTTGACCTTCAGTCTTTCCCAGCATCAGGGTCTTCTCCAGGGAGTGCTCCCTTCTCATTTGGGGGCCAAAGTTCAGCTTCAGTCTCTGGCCTTCCAGGGAACAGTCAGGGTTGATTTCTTTTAAGATTGACCGGTTTGATCTCCTTGCAGTCCAAGGGACTCTCAAGATTCTTCTCCAGCACCATAGTTCAAAAGAATCTATTCTTTGGCACTCGGCCTTCCTTACGGTCCAACTCTTGCAGCCATACATGACTACTGGGAAAGAATACTATTGCTTTGACCATACGGATTTTGGTTGGCAGGGTGATGTCTCTACTTTTTATTATGCTGTCTAGGTTTGCCATATCGGCAGTACAACAGATATAATTAAAATTTTAAAGCAACATCGTACAGCATTAAAATTGATGGTTACTGCCCAAGTCAGAAATAGAGTGGTTGGGGGAGGTTCTTTGGCCTGTTGATACAAATAAGTATAGCCAGGTATTAATGGATGGGAGACAGGAGACAGACGCCTCAGGGAAGCCATCCATGGACGCCCACCACCTCAGCCAAAGGCCTGGTGGAACAGCTCTGTCTTGCAGGCCCTGTGGAATTGAAAAAGATCCCACAGGGCCCTGATCTCAACAGGGAGCGTGTTCACCAGGCAGGGGCCAGGGCAGAGAAAGCCCTGGCCCTGGTCAAGGCATGACAGACATCCTTCAGGCCAGGGACCACCAGAAGATGTTGATCCATAGAGCATAGAGATGTTGATCCATAGAGTGTAATGGTCTTTGGGGCATATATGGGAAGAGGCAGTCTCTCAGATATGTTGGTCCCACGCTATGCAATGGCTGCCCATTCATTACTGGGCTCAGTTTAGAGTATTGGTGATAGAATACAAAGGCCTTCATGACCTTGGTCCCTCACATCTGTGAGCCCGTGTCTCCCCCTGTGCTCTGCAACGACAACTTTACTCATCTGAGCAGGGCATTCTGCAAATGCCAACCTGCCAGTGGGCAGAATCAACAACTGCCTGTATACATGCCTTCTCCATGGTGGTTTCCACATTGTGGACTGGCCTGCCTGAGGAGGCCGGTAAGACTTCCACTAGGGATGGGCATGAACAGCATTTTTGCAGTTTGCTTCATGGTTTGTGGCTGAACCATGAACTGAACCACAAACGGATAGGCCAGGTCATGAGCCATTTTAAACCCCTGCTTTCTGCTCCCTGCAAAAAGCTCCAAGCCAGATTAGAGTCCGCTGCTCTTAACCGCTACACCAAACTCTGCCTGAGCTGGAAGGATGGAATCTCTTGTGCTCTACAGGGCTCAAAGCCTGCCTATGAGGGATTTTTAGGGATATTTTAGGGATTTAAGGTGTCCAAGTGATGAGTCGGAGACTCTGAACATAGCAAAGAAGAGACTTCAAAAATAGAAGACACATACTAGTTGCTTAAATAAAAGGCACATGTTACGGCAGTTTGGTCTGTCTCCTACGGAAGTGAATAGAAAGGCTCCCATTGATTTCCATTTGAATGTGATTGGTCTCCACAAAGAGAAAGATTAAAAACCTGAATTATGTCTACCACCCCTGGTAGCGCTTAAAAGGTAATGTGAAACTATTAGCGATCATCGCTTTGCGGTGTTTTTTATTATTATTGTTTTAGCCGTCGGGATCTAGGAGAGTTTAGCTCCGTTCTCTCTGGGTGCACTGAGAGCTTGCTGTATCATGGCCATATAGTTATCAAAAAGGTGCTATTCCTTGTACACTAAGGAATTTGGGGTTATGGTTGCAGACCCGGTAATATTAGTCCTGTGTCCATCTACAGATCTCAAGTCATTAGATGAGGGAAGAGGGGCCTTTTTTACTTGGCTCTACCTCATTGCTGCGGGATCTGTACTGAGGTACATTCTGTTTACCAAGATTTCCTCTTTTAACGGAGAGTTTGGGGACAAACAGCACTAACTGCCTGGGAAAGAGGAGAAAATATCAACCCCACCAGTGCCTTCCACAAGTCTTCCCGGTGGTTCCAACTCAACAGATCTTCCTGCCCTGCCCAAAAAAACCCAAAACTACAATACCCATGAAGCAATGCAGCAGCACCCATGCATGGATTATCCTGGATTTGAACCATCTGGCTGCCTTTCTTATTAACAAACACCAGGTCAAACGGACATTCTGAGTCAAGCCACACAGCCCAAAGACACCTCTTTTGTTCATCGACTTTGACTAACAAGAATGCGGCAGATGTAGAAGGCAGTGACGTGGGAGAACACTACAGTTCCCATGAGGCAGTTGGAGAATGTGCATGTGCAAATTGATCCGGATGCAGACAGTTCACAGGCCTTTGCAACTGAGGATTGCTGAAAGCCAAAACACACGATTCGGCCTAGGAATAAGGTTGCCAACCTCCAGGTATCTCAGAATTATAACTGATTTTCAGACCACAGAGATCCGTACCTGGGAAGAAAATGGCTGCTTTGGAGGGTGGAATGTGGCGATACACCCTGCTGAAATCCCTCCCCTCCCCTCCCCAAACCCTGCCCTCCCTAGGATGAGTGCAGGAACTAAATCTCCCAAGAAGTAGATTGCAAAAGGGGGGGGGTGGAACCTTACGTTTATTCCTGAAAAGGACTGAGACTTACTAGTGATTTCAGCTCTCATACTTTTACTAGGTGAAGAACAAGACAGTTTTAGCTGGCTCGCAGGCCGGCTTGTATTCCGTGAAGCCACACCCCAAAACACACACCCCAACACCATACAGTGGCCACAAGTTCCATGGGCTCATGGCTGGGAGCCTAGCCCTCTGATTGGTGCGGGCTAGGATCCGTTGAGTCCATTGTTCTCTGGAGTGAAGCTCCGAGGTTAGCAGGGCCGTGGGGGCCCCCATGAGCCACGCAGTTGGGCCCGAGTACATTACAATTCCAGTATATCCAGTCCACATCCAGGTTGCAGTCGAAAGGACAGAAAAAACCCGTAATCTAAAGAGTACTTTTCCTATCACAAAGGACCAGCTTGTCCGGCATCCCATGCTCCCTCTAAGCTGTGGAGACTTGTGAGCAAAAATTCTGTTTTGTGAGCTCCTGGCATTAAAGTTGTGAGCAAGAGAGTCTGTACTCCTAACCACTACACCAAACTGGCTCCAGCCTTGGGGTTTCAGCCTAACGCAGAGCTTACGGGATCTGTCCACTACGCTGTAAGGGAGACCAGACTCCATTTTGTTTGCTTCTCTTCCCACACTGGGCTACAGTGATCCTGAAAGGTCTTTCAGAATCACCTCTCTGGTAAAACCAGGGTCACCCAGAAAACTCCTTGATGGACCGTCAAGCAAGAAACAAGTATATAATTAAGAGCAGTCACCCCTGGAGTGGGTGGAAGGGTCGGCCCCCCAGTGAATAAGCTACCCCGGCCATCTTAAACCGACCAGTTGGGTGAAATGATTGGAAAACAGCATTCATCAATGTTCCTCCAGACAGCTTTTATAAATGGCGGCTGCCCGGAGAGGGATACTTTTTTAAAAAACGGTTCCTTCGGTTGTTTACCTGCAGAACGAGTCATTGATCCGATCTTCCCTCAAGACCGCAGACTGGTGTTACACAAACAAGTTTTTTCTACAGTCACCACAATGCTACACCATGGGTTGTGTGTATGTGTGTTTTTTCCCTCCCATGAGGGGAGGGGGGAAAATCTGCAATGCAAATAGGACGACGGGGAGGGGAAGGGAGAGCAACGCTTTGCGAGACAAATTGGTTCGGCTTCAACCTCCTCGCCGCGCGCACCAGAAACGCCGGTTTCCATCCTGCCCGGTCCCTCTTGCTTTACATTTCCTCTCCCATTCAGGGTGTCAAAGTAATTGTCTCCTCAGAGCGTGCTTACAGATCCGAGCTCATGGATTATTGCAATCTGTTAGACTCGCTTTGTTTCCAGCCGGGGTGATGTGCAACGTGAGGGCCTTTTGTTTCTCTCAGACAATTAGGATGCCAGCTGAAGCCGGGCAGCAGCTCTAAATGCGGCATTGGCGGGAGAACGTCAGAGTCGCAGCTAAAGCCGCCTTTCACAAAAAAAGGATCTTGTCAACAGAATGTTTGCTTAGAAGGGGAGAGAGAGAGTGAGAGAGAGAGAGAGAGAACACAAAAGGACAGAATGTGGGACCTTTTATGGTTCCGCAGGGCCTGTAAGCAGGGCCGTATTAACCCGTGGCCGGGCCCCTAGACTTTTAGGTATTTTGGGGGCCCTCCGGCACATCAGTCTTTCACCCCAGTACAGATGACAGCCTGATCCTGGTACGGTAGGTACTAGACGGCAGCACATAGCCTTATATCCATTTTGACAGCCTTCTGCAGAAAATTATTCACAATTTTACAGGCTTGTCTATGAAGGGGAAATAGGGCCTCAGCAATAGAGAGGATGGGGGCTATTTTGGGGCAGGAACGCACAGGAATCGAGTTCCGGCTGGCTCCCAAGTTGGCCACGCCCAGCAGGAACTCATTAGCATAATAGGCCACACCCAACAGCAGAAACTCATTATGATTGGCTACATGAAGGGTGTGTGGCCCAACATGCAAAGGAGTTCCTGCTCCAAAAAAAGCCCTGAGTTTAGACAACAAACAAGGAAAACAGAATAAGAAGCAAAAGGTGGGTGTGGCTGGATGACCACACTTCTGGTAACATGGGGTGTGTGGCCCAATATGCTAATGAGCTGTGCCATCAGGGCTGTGGCCTAATATGCTAATGAGTTTCTGCTGTTGGGTGTGGCCTATTATGATAATGAGTTCCTGCTGGGCTTTTTCTACAAAAAAGCCATATATATATTATATATTATATATTATATATTATATATATTATATATATATATTATATATATTTTATATATATATATAATGTCTCCCCAATCCCTGCGGGGCCCCTAGGCTTCAGCCTAGTCAGCCTTATTGTTGTATATTGAGCCTAAATAATCCCTGAAATAGTACCAAGTTCTAGTTGAGCTTGTTTCCCCGGAACAATAGCTTACTAGGATCCTGGAGTCGACCAATAGAGTAACAGTGTTATTTAAATAGCCTATCATTGGGAGTTGGGGGTGTTTTGGGGGGTGTGGGGATTGCATGCTGAAAAACAGGGCAGCTGCCCTGGGGTTTTGTCCTGTATGTTCCTGAAATTGCTTAATAAAGTAGAGCTGATTTACTGCAATGCGTCCAGAACCCAGTATTTAACACTTATGGATAATGCAGCCCTGCCTGTAAGATGGAGCTCTTCCGCCAGGCTCTTTGGGTGAGGCAGCGGAGGTCAAATATCATCTGGCCCCTCCGGTTACCTTCCGGTTACGCCTCTCTTACCATCTGTACCACAGTCTTCAATTTTCGAGGACACAGAATGATAATCGCCTTGGTTTATCTGGAATCCCTTGTGGGATCTAGCCCCTTTCTGCCTTTGTCTAACAAGTGGATCAAAACCAATCATGGAAACATAACAAAGACCCAAAGGGAAACTGGAAAAAAACATGCGCTAAAGTCCAACCTAAAGATCAACAATATTCAGTGAGTTTGTCTTTCAAAACGACAGCTACAGGCTGCCTAGTGCATTTTTTTGCCCGGGACAAATGTATGAAGATGCGTGGCTGAAACACCGTGATGAAGTATCTGTCGTTTTGAAAGACCAACTCAAATAAGATCTTGTTCGGAAGAAAGCTCTATCACGAAACGGAACGTCATCCGGGAGAGTTTCGTAAACGTTTTGCAACGTTCTACATTCATAAAGGAACCTTGTCTATGAAGACTGCTTCGGTGTGATTTTCGGTTTTGAATATTGTTGATCTTTAGGTTGGACTTTAGCGCATGTTTTTTCCCAGTTTCCCTTTGGGCCTTTGTTATGTTCAATTGTCTAACACCAGGGCACCATCGTAATAGTTGTGAAGTAGTTGCGAAGAGTCGGTCTCGACTGTGCGACTGAACAAGTTCACTTGCCATCGTTTAAGGGTTACGTTTATCATTTTAATCTTGTTTTGATTGTTTGCTTGTGGGAAGGGTGGGATAGAAAATGAATCAAATACACAAATATTTTTGAGTCCTCCCTCACCTCCAGCTTGCTATACTATATTACAGGGGTCCCCAACGTGGTGAGCCTGGGCGCCATAGTGGCTGCCAAGACCTTTCCTGGTGTCTGCCAAGTGTTTTAAGAAACTGGGTGCGGGCTAGAGGGGGCCTTTGCCCAGCAGCAGGGGCAGATTAAGGCTCACCGGTGCCCTAAGCACTGACCAATCTTGGTGCCCCCCCTCCTTTCCACACTAACATTTTAGTTGCTGACCTGTCTGACCAGATATACAAGGCAGGTTGCAGCAATACAAAACTTTATTCATAGGATCACACAATATACTGTACAAACTAAGCCAAGCTTTGGCGACATAAGGTTCTATAAAAAGCAATCCAACATCTATTTTAATATTTCACCAGTGAAATGTATCAAAGTTCCAATATTCATATTCCCAACTTTGTGGTGCCCCCTTTGGCCCTGGTGCCCTAAGGCACATGCTTAGTCTGCTTAACGGTTAATCTGCCACTGCCCAGCAGGGCCATTGGAGGTCGGATTGGCCGAACCAAATTTTAACGACTTAAAAAGCACGGTGTTTGAGTGATGTTTCTCAAACAGCTGTTAAGTACGGAGCACGATTAAACAGCCTAGGAATGAGTCACATAGATTTTATTTACTCGCGCATTGAAACGCAGGTGCAACAGAGAGACATAAAACCGGGCCTCAGCTGCTTTGACATTCTAACTCCTTGTCCACCTGTGAGATTTATGCAGTCAGGTGAAATGCTCGGTCTGATAATCACATTTTTTTTTTCCTACTGACTATCCCTTCGCCCTGATAAATGCTAAACTGATCCAACGTGTGTCTCTCCGCTTGTCAGAAATGCCAGTCTCACCTATTTTAAGGGCCTCTTTGTAGCCGATAAAGGCAGGGAATGCTAGGGAACACATGCTGCCGCATGACATTTTCCTAATAAGCTTAGCCGTCCTCCCGACTGAATACTGATCTTCCCACTAGTCCCTGGAGGGAGACTCGCTACTTCCCTCGTCTCCGGGCCGATTTATACCTCCTGCTGAAGTGGTACTTCTCAAGTCGTAGCCTTCTTGCACTCTGACTCACCTCCCGTCAGAAAGGATCGCCGTCACGTTGTAAGTCTCCGTTTGTCACGGCTGATGTACGGTTGTCACCATTTTCACAGGACGGCGCTGAAGCATAATGACTCCAATTATCAGCACAAAGAAGGGAGGGAGACATCGCTAAGGACAGGAAGCGCTTCGATTCAGTCTTTGGGTCCACAGAAAGGAAAGTAATCTTTCCGACAGTAAGAGCATCCCAGAAGCAGAACCAACGGCCTCGGGATATCCTCTCTTGTTAGTTCAGATAGGATATTAGTAAATAGAGCAGGGGTCCCCAACCTTTTGGAGCCCACAGGCACCTTTAGGACTCTGACACCGTGTGGGGGGCAAAGCCACAAAATGGCTGCTTCAGGAGGCGGACCCAGCCACAAAATGGCTGCCGCAGCTTACCTGCAGTCATACAGTGCAGAATCCTTAGGCTGTGGTGGCCGCTGCTACCAAAGCAATTTATTTATTTATTCTTGTATTTATACCCCACCCTCCCCACGAACGGGCTCAGGGCGGCTTACAAGAGGGCAAAATATACCCATACATAAAACAGGTAAAAACAGTGAAAAGCAACAAATATTACAAATAAAGTGCTCAAATTTAAACAAGATGGTCATTCAGAAGAAGAAGAAGAAGAAGAAGAAGAAGAAGAAGAAGAAGAAGAAGAAGAAGAAGAAGAAGAAGAAGAAGAAGGAGGAGGAGGAGGAGGAGGAGGAGGAGGAGGAGGAGGAGGAGGAGGAGGAGGAGGAGGAGGAGGAGGAGATTGGATTTATACCGTGCCCTTCACTACACAAAGGTGTCTCAGAGCGGCTTACAAACTCCTTCCCCTTCCCCTCCCCACAACAGACACCCTGTGGGATAGGTGGGGCTGAGAGAACTCTAACACAAACTGCTCTTTCAGGAACAGCTGTGCCAGAGCTTGTGACTGACCCAAGGTCACATCAGCAGGTGCAAGTGGAGGAGTGGGGAATCAAACCCAGTTCTCCCAGATTAGAGTCCGCACACTTAACCACTACACCAAACTGGCTCTCAGTGAATGATTATTATGACGATGGAGTGAATGGTTGTTATTATGAGTAAATATGATCTGACTTTCAATGAATTGGTCGTCTTGTTCCCATCTGTTTCCAACCTTGCTTTACCATTTGTACCATCAGCCTTTATAAGGGCAATCTTCTGTTAGTCTTCTATCTCACCCTTCCTTCAAAGAGTAGAAAAGAGCAAGAGACAAGGAGCGCCTTAAAGACTAACAAAATATGTGGCAGGGGAGGAGTTTTCGTGGGTCACGGCTCACTTCTTCAGATACAGTTAGAATGGGAGAACATCTGACCTATTTATTGGAAAGTGGAGTGATTTCAGAGGCTGAATGACACTAGCAACTTTAGCTGTATCTGAAGAAGTGAGCCGTGACTCGGGAAAGCTCCTCTCCTGCCACAAATTTTGTTAGTCTTTCAGGTGCTCCTGGGCTCTGGCTCTTTTCTACTGCTACAGACAGATGAACATGACTACCCGTCTTGTTCTTCCTTCTTTTATAAAGTTTTATTAGTTTATATATAGAAAGGGGGAAGGGGGAAGAAAAGATAGGAACTCTCAGTCTGGGGCAGGTGATGCACTCTACTGTTGGTGCTGGGGGGCACAGCAGTGGGAGGGCTTCTAGTGTCCTGGCCCCACTGGTGGACCTCCTGATGGCACCTGGTATTTTTGGCCACTGTGTGACAAGAGTGTTGGACTAGATGGGCCATTGGCCTGATTCAGCATTGGCTTCTCTTATGTTCTTATGACAAGGAAGAATACAGAGTTATATATATTTTAAAAAGCCAGTTTAACATTCTGCATGCAAATCTTCTAAGTTTCACAATGGTTATGACCGTCTTCCTTATTGTTCTTCATTTAGTCTTAGTTTCCCAGTAATGTTTTAACCAGTCATAAAACCAGTCATTAGCCAAGGTCCCATAAATTCGTCTTCCATTTTTCCTTTTAGAATATTTGTCCGTCTGTCCATTTCAGCACATTCCATAATCGTCGTTATCGACTCATTAAGCATTGGGATTTTCAGTGTCCTCCATGTTGTCGTGAATAAGATTCTGGCTGCTGCTATAACATGTAATATAAAGGACCTATAGTTCTTATCTAAGTCATCTGGTAGACAGTTGAACAGGAATATTTCTGGTTTAAAAGCTATTGTAATGTTCAACACTGACTGTAAGAGAGTATGTACTCTAATCCAGTATTTATGAAACTTTTTACATGTCCACCACATATGATAGTATGATCCAACATGATTATTACATTTCCAGCATCTGTTACTCACGTTTTTATACATTTTAGCTAACCTATCTGGGGTTACATGCCATCTATAGAGCATTTTATACAGATTTTCTTTAAATGAAAACGTTTTAGTCCTTCAAGCTCAGTCAGAGCTGAGTATTTGGCCTCACTCTCCTGATTATCTTCATAATAAGCCTGCGAGGTAGGCTAGACCCAAGGTCACCCAGCCAACATCATGGCTGAATGTCTTCCTCAGTCTACCCCGAGGCCGTAAGAGCTCTCACTGATTAACCACACCGTCTTTAGCATCCTTCCACTTTGGAACTATAAAAGTTTCTTTTTTCATACAGGGCAACTTCCACAAACTCCACGTCCCATGTTTTAGTTCTCCCCTGCAGATAGTCCTGAAGAAAAGGTGCTGGACCTCATTGGCTCTTCTCATTCTAATATCTCTTGAATTAATTCTTGCCTAATAAATCTGAATCTTCTCTCAATGCCAACACAAGTGCACAAAATCTGCTGACTCTCTGCTATACCTCCAGAGTTTCATGCAATCTATTTTTTATTTATTTTTTTTGTAATTTATAGGATGTTAAATACCATCAAACTGTAATATTATACTTTTTGTCCTTCCGCGCTATGCAAATCAACCTTTGACGTGATAGCATGCCGGACCTGTTTCTATATATCTTGCAGAAGAACGAAAGTTACGTCTCCTTTTGGTTTGACACGGGTAAGTGAAAACATAATGCTTTTCAATGGACTAGTGAGTCTTCCTCTTCCTTCCTCTCTTCCCCTGCCAACTGCCAGAGGGTAAACAACACAGCTTGTGGCCATTTGCACGCTTGACAGCGATGCCTGCGGAGAACAGGTGACTCCCAGAGAATTATGGGTTGGCAAGCGGGCAGCTGCCAACTTTGTGTGCTTGCTTACCAAGGCAATATAACACACACGAACTGCCCATTGTCTTTGTGCAGGGAGGAGAGAAATGGTATATTGGCTCCCAAAAGGTTGAGCAAGTGTGGAGATGCATTGTTTCCCAGACAGCCATTGTCTTCTCATTCTGAGTACTATAGTTATATAGTTTGATTGACACCCTGGTTTCTACCCGGTTACTATATTTGTGTGAAGTTTTCCCTTGGGATGCAAACTAGTCCTGCATTTGGTCCATAAGAACATAAGAGAAGACAATGTTAGATTAGGCCAACAGCCCATCCAGTCCAACACTCTGTCACACAGTGGCCAAAACACCAGGTGCCATCAGGAGGTCCACCAGTGGGGCCATGACACTAGAAGCCCTCCCACTGTTGCCCCCCTCCCAAGCACCAAGAACATAGAGCATCACTTGCCCCAGAGTTCCTATCTATACCTTGTGGCTAATAGCCACTGATGGACATCTGCTCCATATGTTTATCTAATTCCCTCTTGATGCTGTCCATGCTTGTAGCAACCACCACCACCTCCTGTGGCAATGAATTCCATGTGTTAATCACTCTTTGGGTGAAGAAGCACTTCCTTTTATCCGTTCTAACCTGACTGCTCAGCAATTTCATGAAGTGCCCGCAAGAGTTCTTGTCTTGTGAGAAAGGGAGAAAAGGACCTCTTTCTCTACCTGCTCTATCCCATGCATAATCTTATAAACCTTGATCATATCACCCTGTCGTTTCTCCAAGCTAAAGAGCCCCAAGCGGTTTAACCTTTAAGATAGTTTGATTGACACCCTGTTTTCTACCTGGTTACGATACTGGTGTGAAATTTTCACTTGGGATGTGAAACACAAGTCCTGCGTTTGCTCCGATTCTTGGTCTGCTTATGGTGGGAGGGCTCCCACTGGTGGGCCCCTCCCGCCCCTGCTTACTGGACCAGCAGAAGAAAGGTCTGGAGGCAGAAATGACTTCGGGCAACACATGATGTTACATCCGGCTGAAAACCAGAAGTGATGTCAGTACATCTGGCAATGCTCTCCCTGAAAACTCCATGCTTATGTCACATCTAGATCCTCAGCCAGACATGATGCCATGGGTTGTGTGATACCGTTTCCACCACTGTTCCCACACCAAAACCTCCTGGGGATGCCCGCAACCAGCCTCACATCCTGATTTGGACCATGACTATGGTGCACAAAGAGAGGGCGATTAAGCCTTCCCTCTTGCGCCCTTTTCTCCAACCTGAAATGGCCCCTGTAGAGCCGCTATTTCCCTACTGGGGAAACTTGTGTGTACTGAAGAACTATGTGTAATTTTCCCATGGCTGTTTCCAGTGCAAGGGGGAGATGCTTTCGACATCTCTCTCCACATACTGTAGTCTCAAAATGAATCTAGTCCCCAGCATTTAAGAATCTAAGTTGCAAACGTGAGAACATATCTGCTGACATAGGGCGGACCTGTCAACTGTGTAAATATACAGGCCTTCTAATGATCTATATGTTGCCAGGGCCCTTTTTGTAGCAGGGACTCCTTTGCATATTAGGCGACATACCCCTAATGTAGCCAATCCTCCATGAGCTTACAGAGCTCTTCTTACAGGGGCTACTGTAAGCTCTTGGAGGATTGGCTACATTATGGGTGTGTCGCCTAATACGCAAAGGAGTTCCTGCTACAAAGAGAGCCCATCACTTTGCTTTACACCAGGAGTGGCCAGACTGTGGTTTGGGACCCACATGCAGCTCTTTCACACATATTGCGTGGCTCACGGCATGACGGCTGGGGAAGCGAAGGGGAGGCATGCCTCCCCAATCAGTCTTCCCTTCCCCAGCCAGTGTTCCCCTCCCTAGGTAGGCTTGGGGGGGGGAGAAGAGAAAGAAAGCAACTTTAAATGCATCCTCAAAGCCCCCCCCCAAAGCCTACAAATATCATTGGATAAATAGATATCATTATCAATATCTGTTTTTACCCCTTTTATTTTTATTATTGGCAGTCTCATTTAATGTTAATAAAAAGCAAATCCGCATATTTCTTCAATAAGAACATGTGTGTAATATTTGTTCGGTTCTTGCAGCTCTCAAACATCTGACGTTTCTTCTGTGTGGCTCTTAATGTTAAGCAGATTTGGCCACCCTTGCTTTACACTGTCATCTCTCTTACGAAGCTATAACCAAATTTTCTTACCAGGTGGGGCACCCACATATATCCTGTTCTAGGAAAAAAACAACCAGTGATTTCAGAATAGTTTCTGAGGTTGTATACCCAGGGATTAGATAAACATATAGAGCAGAGGTCCATCGGTGGCTGCTAGCCACAAGGTATGGATGGAACGCTCTGTCTGGGGCAAGTGAGGCACTGTATTCTTGGTGCTTGGGGGGCAAGAGTGGGAGGGCTTCTGGAGTTCTGGCCCTGCTGACGGACCTCCTGATGGCACCTGGGTTTTGACTATTGTGTGACACCAAGTGTTGGACTGGATGGGCCATTGGCCTGATCCAACATGGCGTTGGTGTAGTGATTAAGTGCGCGGATTCTAATCTGGGAGAACTGGGTTTGATTCCCCACTCCTCCTCCACTTGCACCTGCTGAATGACCTTGGGCAAGCCATAGTTCTGGCAGAGCTGTTCTCTCAAAAGAGCAGTTTCTGTCAGAGTTCTCTCAGCCCCACCTACCTGCCAGGGTGTCTGTTGTGGGGAGGAGAGGGGAAAGGAGTTTGTAAGCTGCTCTGAGACATCTTTGGATAGTGAAGGGCGGGGTATAAATCCAGTCTCGTCTCTCCTTCTTCTTCTTCTTATGTTCATAAAGGCAGAGGTCTATCAGTGGCTATTAGCCACAAGGTATAGATGGAACACTCAGCCTGGGGCACTGATGCTCTGTATTCTTGGTGCTTAGGCGGCAACAGTGGGAGGGCTTCTGGACCTCCTGGTGGACCTCCTGATGGCATTTCATTTATTGAATGGAAATAACAAATTTAAATGGCTTTTTTAAAAAAGGAATTCTTGGTGGTGGTGGAACGTGCCATCAAACCACAGCCTACATATGGCGACCCTCATAGGGTTTTCAAGGCAAAAGATGTTCAGAGATGCCATGCCATTGCCGGCCTCTGCATAATGACCTGGTAGTCCTTGGAGGTCTCCCATCCAAATACTAACCAGGGCCAACCTTGCTTAGCTTCTGAGATCTGAGGAGATTAGGTTAGCCTGGGCCATCCAGGTCAGGGCAAAAAGAATTCTTAGGAAAGGCAGATCGAAGCAGTGCAGGGAAGAAGAGAAATCCATTTCCGACCAGCGAAAGAAAGGGAAGTTGAATGGATGGGGTTCTTTGCCAATTTCCTGTTGCTTTGGATTACAGCAACATGGCTCTGCTGCCACCACCTCAGTGGATCCACCGGAACCATCACAAAGCAGCGTGCAACGTGCGGCCCTCACGATACAAACAAACTGTTTGAATGATCTCTTCCAAAGTATGCTTGCACGGTTGAATACCTTGCCATCAGCAGTGTTGTTAGGAAGGTTTAATGGTGCTCCATACTGTAATAGATATGCGGATGTGGTACAACCAAATCGAATCTATAGATCGTATTCTTTCGGATTGCCCTGAATTTTCAGAGCTGAGAGCTGAACTGGTTTTTTATCTCTGCTTAACCCAGACTCCATCTCTATAGAAGCTACGTCTTCTTGGTTACTAAGTGATAAAGACAATCAAGCAACTTTGTATGTGGCTAAATTTTGGGCAGCCGTAGTGAAATCACATTGTAACTCAGGTAGTAAATCTTAGGCTTCTCTTTTAGCAGGCGATGGCTCACTGTTTGCGACTCTTGTTGGAAGAGAAGCAGCAACAGCAACGGCAGCAGGAAGAAGAAGAAGAAGAAGAAGCCCCTCTGGTGGACCTCCTGATGGCACCTGGTATTTTTGGCCGCTGTGTGACAGACTGTTGGACTGGATGGGCCATTGGCCTGATCCAACATTGGCTTCTCTTATGTTCTTATGTTAGAAGAAGAAGAAGCCCCACTGGTGGACCTCCTGATGGCACCTGGTATTTTTGGCCACTGTGCGACAGAGTGTTGGACTGGATGGGCCATTGGCCTGATCCAACATTGGCTTCTCTTACGTTCTTATGTTAGAAGAAGAAGAAGTAACCCCACTGATGGACCTCCTGATGGCACCTGGTGTTTTTGGCCACTGTGTGACGGATCCAACATTGGCTTCTCTTATGTTCTTATGTTAGAAGAAGAAGAAGAAGAAAAAGAAGAAGCCCTACTGATGGACCTCCTGATGGTACCTGGTATTTTTGGCAGCTGTGTGACAGAGTGTTGGACTGGATGGGCCATTGGCCTGATTCAACATTGGCTTCTCTTATGTTCTTATGTGAAGAAGAAGAAGAAGAAGAAGAAGAAGAAGAAGAAGAAGAAGAAGAAGAAGAAGAAGAAGAAGAAGAAGAAGAAGAAGAAGAAGAAGAAGAAGAAGAAGAAGAAGAAGAAGAAGAAGAAGAAGAAGAAGAAGAAGAAGAGACTTCATTGTCCCTGAGGTGGGCAACCAACATCCATGAACCTGATGGTGATTCTTCAGCCCAGTGCTGATGCTGCAGTTTCTGGCTTTGCCGACCATGTTTCCTTGCAAAATTAATATAGAGATTAGACTTCTTCAAAGCAGCCACTCGGGAATTGATCTGTGTTCTCTGAAATGGCATACTGGGTGCCACCTGATGTGTCCTCTGCTGAGATCTGAAACTACAAAGTTTAAATCATCTATAATTTCTGACCATAAACACTGGCAAGGCATGGCTTCTGGAGGTTTCAAGCCCTTAATCCTTTTTGAGCTACTCTTGTTTATCACACCGGCTGCTTTGATCAAGCCACTTATCAGCAAGATCTCGAGTAAAGGAGCTTCAAGTTTAGATGTATTAAATTTCCAAGGATGAGGCTATCTATTTCACCTTCTGGATCTACTCACGCTGTTTTAATGGAAGAAAACATTAACATGATTTGGCTTTTTCTTGCTTTCTTCTTTCCCACTCAGAGGCACATGAATCAACCATCATGTGGTTTCCCCCCCCTTAGTCAGAACTGAAGCTTTTAATCAGCCGCATTCCTAAATTTTTCTCTTCTAAAAGCTAACACAGAGAGTGGGACAATCTTGACTTAAATAAGGAATGATTCACATGGCCTTGAGGTGTCGCGGGTTCGAACAGCGAAAGTGGCAGGCACGGAGTGGGCCAGAAGAGAGTGCGAGTATCCAAATAAATACTGGAGGCTTCAGCTAGGTGCAAACTATATACATATATTTACACACCACAGCCACCATCAAACAGAGTGTCAAAGTGCTCTGCTGCAATCATACAAATGAGGAGGAGAAACTGTACATCACTCACTGTACATTTATACAAACACCAGCCAATCAGGCTTCAGTGCTGAGTCACTGTGATAGCAGTGGCAAGACTGTCCTGAACCGATTCCTGGCTGACAGCTACCTGTCACTAGATCAAACACATCTAGCCAGACTTACAAGACATGTGGATCTCAACATGAGGTCCTCCCCACATGGCCACCACAGGTCCTGTTGATCAGATCTGCTCAAGGAGTTCCGAGCTTGCAACGCCATTCCTAGTATGCATGGGCCTGATTCATATCAGAACTGCAGAACTGCAGAACTGAACCTTCCTCCCCTTGTTGTTTTCTCCACACGGGGAACTGCTACTTGCCTTGGGGGGGGGGGGAAATATATGTGTATTTAGGCTACTTGTAAGTTTCCTCAATGAGGGCTGGACTACATAGAATCATAGAATATTAGAGTTGGAAGGGACCTTGCAGGTCATCTAGTCCAGCCCCCTGCACTCTGCAGGAGCAGAGCCGAAAGATAGCCCTATATACCTACATACCTGCAACATATCCGAAAGATGGTCGTCCAGCCTCCACTTGAAAACGTCCAGGGAAGGAGCATCCACCACCTCCCGAGGCAGTCTGTTCCATGACTCAACCACTCTTACAGTTAGGAAGTTTCTCCTGATATTCAGCCAGTATCGACTCCCTTGTAATTTCCACCCATTAGATCTAGTCTTGCAATCCGGAGCAGGAGAGAATAGATCTGCTCATTCTTCTACATGGCAGCCCTTCAAGTATTTGAAGACTGCAATCATGTCCCCTCTAAGCCTTCTCTTTCCCAGCTAAACATACCCGACTCTTTCAGCCTTTCCTCGTAAGACTTGGATTCCAGCCCTCTCACCACCCTGGCTGCCATCTTCTGGACACGCAAGAGCTTGTCAACATCCTTCCTAAAATGTGGTGCCCAAAACTGGACACAGGACTCCAGGTGAAGCCTGATCATAGCAGAGTAGGGCGGAACGACCACCTCCCGTGATCTGGACACATGATACATGTGGCATGTATAACCAGAGAACTTAACCTTCTAAAGTGCCCCATTAATTGTCTTGGCTTGAGAACTCTGCATGGAGTTCAGCCTTCCCTCCCGTTCAGTTTTCCTGAGAGAAAAGGCTCACGGAGGGGGAGGGGGCTGCTTGCCCCACAGCCAGGCTTAGGTTTGCCAATCCCTAGCTGGGTTTGGAGTTCTTCTGGAATTGTTCTCCAAGAAGATGGGAGCTTCAGAGGGCAAACTCTATGGTATACCATAGATTCTAGGTGAAATCTCTCCTCAAATACCACTCCTCTACAACTACTGCCCGAAAACCTTCGGGAATTTTCCAGGCCAGAATTGACAACCCTAGTCAGGCTCCATGTATTCTCCATCGCATGATCCCAGTACAGTTGGGGCCGCACAGTGGGGGAAACAGCCCCTCCCCCAGTGGCCATTTCTGCTCAGGAAAATGTCGGTAACAAAAAGACTGACATTCCTCTTTCCCCTGCACAGCATTCCCAAGCGCATCAAGCAGCAAAGAGCTTTGGGAGGTGAGTTCCCTGATCCTACATGTGTGATCAATGTTCCCTCTAAGCTGAGTTAGTGTGAGCTAGCTCACAGTTTTTTTTAGCCCCCAGCTCATACATATTTTGTCTCAGCTCAGGACAGTAGCCAAACTTGCTCACTCACAACTTGCTTTGTGCAGTAGCCAAACTTGCTCACTCACAACTTCAATGCCAGTAGCTCACTGTCAGGTAAACCTGCCATCCCTGCGGAGCGGGGGGGAGGAGAAAGGAGATGGATTTCACAGCTCTGGAATGCGGGACTAACACCATGTCTCCAGAGCCTCTAATTGACTGTGTCTATGCTGTGTCTTATCTAAACGGCTGGCCTTGGGTCTCAGGCCTCTTTGGCCTCTTGCAGACATATCTGGTAGCCGTTAATTTTCTTCTTACCGCACACGGGAAATGTAACCATTGGCTTGTAGTGGGGGGCATTTCAAGGGGGCTATAACTGATGCTGTTTTGTATCTCCCAGTATCACTGACAATGGAGATGTTCATGTTGCTCTAACTTAGTCTTAATAAACGCTATCTTCTTATGAAGCCTGGTGTTTGACTGACTATCTGGAGATCTTGACACTCACAAAGTAGAATTTTGACTCACAAGAATCCACACCTTAGAGGGAGCATTGCATGTGACTAGCATCACGCATATTGTGTAGTTTGGCCCTCAGTCAAGCAGTTCTTGGGGCAGTTTCAGTTCGGAGAAATGGTGCAGAGGGAAAGGCTTAAACCTGAAAGACCCGGGATCGAATCCCCAGTATTCCAGGGAAGCTTGCTGGCTGACCTTGTGCCAGTCACATCCTCTCAGCCTAACTACCTCATAGGGTTTTTGTGAAGATAAAATGGAAGACAGGAGAACCACGCCTGGCCACTTTGGGACCCACACTGGAGGGAAAGGCAGGGTGAATTAAGTAGGTAAATAAGTAAATCAGTTCCACACATGCCTCGGAATCCAGGACCGGGCATGGGACTGCCAGGTCGTATCGGTTGACCGAACATATGGAGGACATGAAGAGCTTCTCATGTACAAATTGGTCCCGAGTCTAATTGGTTTATAGCGATTGAAGTTGTCACATTTTGGCTTTTACCTGTCCTCTGTGGTCGGACTGCACTTCAGATGTTCAGAGCCAATGAGTATATTCACTATGAACTTATTTATTTAATTTATTTATTAGATTAGATTTGTATCCCGTCCCCCCCATTAATAACAATTAAAATACAAATACTAATTCCTGTCTTTCAAATGAGTGCCTCAACAGGTGACGTCTACTACAATTTGGGGTGCCGAATGATGACGAAGAAGAAGAAGAGATTGGATTCGTACCCCACCCTTCACTACCCAAAGGAGTCTCAGAGCAGCTTACAAACTCCTTTCCCTTCCCCTCCCCACAACAGACACCCTGTGAGGTAGGTGGGGCTGAGAGAGCTCTGACAGAAACTGTTCTTTTGAGATAACAGCTCTGCCAGAACTTTGGCTTGCCCAAGGTCATCCAGCAGGTGCAAGTAGAGGAGTGGGGAATCAAACCTGGTTCTCCCAGATTAGAGTCTGTGCACTTAACCACTACACCAAACTGGCTCCCTGACCCACTGGAGGGGAGGCCCGATAGAGTGTGGACACCTGCCACCAGCATTCCCTCTAAGCTGATTTAGTGTGAGCAAGCTCACAGTTTTTTAGCCTCCAGCTCACACATTTTTATCTTGGCTCAGGAAGGATGTGGCTCCGGAGCAAACTAATTTATACAGTAGCCAAATCGCTTGCTCACAAATCGCTTTAGCTAACAAAGTAGAATTTTTGCTCACAAGGCTCCACGGCTTAGAGGGAACATTGCCTGGCACCTCAACTAAAAGCCGGGTGGAAGAGCTCTGTCTTGCAGGCCCTGTGGAACTGTAAAAGGTCCCACAGGTCCATGATCTCATATGGGAGCCTGGCCCTGGTTGAGGCAAGACAGACAGGCCAGGGACCACCAGAAGATGTTGATTTGCTGATCGTAAAGTTCTCCAGGGCACCAGAACTTGCTTTTGCAACAACGTTGACATGCATGGAATTGCATTTATTTTTAACTATAGGAATGATAAAAAAAAAATAAAACACAGAAGTTCTTGAGAAACGACGAGAGGGCAATCACAGGAAGGAAAAGTTATCCATCATCCAAAGGCAAACTTCAGTCCTTCCAGTTTCCCTGTGTAGGCATGCCTCATTTAAGAAATCTGTTCCGTCAGCTCCATGCAGTAGGACTCCATTTGATCTGCCTGCATGACATCAAATCCTGTCCGCCGCTCCGAAAGAACATGAAAGTGGGGATGTTCTCCCGTGCGTAATCCGGCTCTCGAAGGGTTATTTCAAAAATTCGGGATCTGAATTTCAAAACGCCCGATTAGCAAAAGCCCGTTTCCGCCTGATCGGCAATCATGCAGATCAGCGGCCATCTTATCTCAAGGTCTGAAGTGTGAAGAAACCTGTCTGGTGCCGCAGATGTTGCTTTCTGCAGAAAAAACAAACAACAACATCCACCTGAGGGTTAAGACACTCTTTTCTCCGAGAAGAAGTTTTCCTTTTAATTCAAGCAAATAATGTGGGGGGGGGTTGAATTTCAAATATCGCACAGGGGTTAATCCATTCTCCACACACAAGCGGCAAAGAGAAAAGGCCCAACCAGGAATAACATATTCTGTTCCACTGTCATCCGTATAAAATATTGTTTACACTCCAGGCCTATTGCTTCAGGAAACTATTGATGAGCAGCAGCCGTTTCTCCCAAGGAAGAAGAGACGGCCCTTTGCTCTCCGACAAGGGGCACGGTTTGGGGCCACCCTGGCTTTATCTCTGCACTGCAGAGGCGTGCAAGATTGGATTTCGAATCCGGGGTGGTGGAGGAGGCAGGAATGCTTAGCGAAAGGCTCTCTTTGCCAACTTCCCGGAAGAATTTTAGCAAAGTCTCTGAGCCACCTCCCCGTCCTCCCCCAGCAAATGCACTAAAATTTCCAGAGCGCAAGATATCCTCCACAATCAGCAGCCGGCTTTCAAATGCCTTGCTGCTGAGCTGAACACTGTAATTACAATTATAACTCTGTGATGCCTCGTGCATAAATTATTCAAATGAAACCAGAGATTATTCAAATGCTATCTGCAAGAAACACTTCTTTTTTAAAAAAATAAAAAATAAAAATCCCAGCTAACAATCATGGGACGTAGGGCTTGTTGCTACAAAATGCCAAGCTATTAAAAGCTTGAATTAAAGTGCAAAAAAAAAAACCCAAACCCCTGTGTTCTGAACCAGTTGCTACACACCGCAAACTGACTTATTTCTGGCTGAATTAATGTTGCACGGTTTTATTTCTGTTCACCTTCAAAGCACGGATTAACGGTTCCAAGCAGAGAGGATAATTTTATGAACAGAGCACCGGACTGTGGCTGCATTCAAACATAATGACAAAGCAGGTTTGTTAAGAGAAGCCCTGGGTCTTGCGCATTCTCCTCCCTTCCCCGCCCCTCCAATAATCCTGGCTTGTTGGCAAGAATTACAAACTACAGTTTGTCGCTGCAAAGCAATGATAAAGTATGGTTTGTTGCAAGCCAGGCAGTCTTCAGCTTCCAAGCACAAAGGGAAAGGAGAAAAAGGAGTGAGCAAACCTGAAAACTTTCAGGACTCTCTGACAGGGATGCCAGCCTCCAGGTGGGACCTGGGGATCCCCTGGAATTACAGCCCATCCCCAGACTAGAGAGATCAGTTCCTCTGAAGGAAATGGGATGCTTTGAAGGGTGGACTCTACTGCATTGTACCCCACTGAGGTCCCTGTCCTCCCCAGGCTCCATCCCCAAATCTCCAGGAGTTTCCCATCCCACACCTGGCAAACCCTACCCCCCATCCCCCACTGGTGACCGGTGGCCAGGCTCTAGATGACAAACGGAACTCTGACCCTTTGAAAGCTCATTTCCTGAAAACCTCATTGGCCTCCAAGCTGCTACAGGGCTTGAATGTAGCTGTTATACCACAGACCAACTTGACTACCTCTGAAATGGAATTCAACTTATGATTTAAAATCCTGACTTGGATCCAGGCATACTTCTGCAGATTTGGCCATTAGCAAATCGTCTTACCAAATGCCACTTCTGATGAAGCCAGAATCAATCCAGGTTAGGTATCTGAGTGAGCTCTCTTTCTAGAACGGCCAAGGATTGTAAATCCCTCCAGCTGGTGTTTCTTTGTGTCATGGCACCCTTGTGACAGGAGGAGCCATGCCTTCCATACGGCTCTGACAGCTGCAGAAATCCAGTGACGGCCTAGATTTGGCAACCTGAGCTGCCAATCCCTAATCTGCTTGTGAGGTGAAGAAGAAGAGTTGGTTTTTGTACCCAACTTTTCTCTCTCCTAAGGAGACTCAAAGCGGCTGACAATCACCTTCCCTTCCTCCCCCCCCACAGCAGGCACCTTGTGAGGCAGGTGGGGCTGAGAGAGTTCAGAGAGAACAGGGACTGGCCCAAGGTCACCCAGCAGGCCACATTTGTCTTGAAGCGGCTGACAATCGCCTTCCCTTCCTCTCCCCACAAGTGACACCTTGTGAGGCAGGTGGAGCTGAGAGAGTTCTGAGAGAATGGGGACTGGCCCAAGGTTGCCCAGCAGGCCTCATGTCTCTCAAAGCGTCTTACAATCACCTTCCCTTCCTGTCCCCACAACAGGCACCTTATGAGGCAGGTGGGGCTGAGAGAGTTCTGAGAGAACTGGGACTGGCCCAGGGTCACCCAACAGCCCTCATGTGGAGAAGGAGTGGGGAATCAAACCCAGTTCTCCAGCTTTGAGTCCACTGCCCTTAATGCCTTCACTATGCTAGTGGGACGATAAGCTGTTTGTTGACTTCTCCCAACCCAAATGAGAACTAAGACACTACCAGAGCTAAGCTGCTGGCCTTATGCATGCTGTTTATTAGGCATCGGGAGGTGTTTATTGGGATATTTGGTTAATATAGCAGAGTTTGCCCAGTCATAGAAGCGTGAGACGGAGTGCAGTCAATATGTCTCCCAAGAAGTGTAAGGCAAAAAAGGTAAACTTAAATTTATTGAAGTAGATCCAATTCACATTCAGGTTGCAGTCAAAAGGAGAGGAAGAAGCCTAACCTAAAGAGTGCATTTCCTCTCACAAATGGCCAGCTTGTCTGGCATTATATGTGTGCAAATATGAGGGCATTGTCTTTACAGGAAAGACATGCAGAGAAATGTGTCTCCATGGAAGGCCATGTGAAGAGAGAGGACAAAGCAAGAGAGAGGAGGGGTCAGAGGGCACCTCCCAAGTTAAGACCAAGAGAGGCATCCCATTCAAGGAGATAACACCTATACACCCTTAGAGTGATGTAGAGTCCCCCTCCAAATGTCCAGGCATTCTGAGTCGCTCACTCCTACCGTGTTCCCTCAGGGAACATAGATAAATTTCAGCGGAAGCATATAAATCCCTCCCACAGTCCATCCCAACAGCAGTGTGTGGTTGTCCATCAACTGGGTCAGGAGGAAGTAAACAAATCAGGAACATCATGAGGCCCATCTAGAAAAGTGACACGTTGTGCACATAACTTAAAGCAGAGTACCTCTCACACGAAGAGAAACCTAGTAAGCCCCGTACAGATAGAATTACATTTCAACAAGTCTTTATTTGTTGAAAGAACAAAATTACAAGGATAAAGGGGGAAATGATGGAAACCTTTTTCGTTTCAGGAACAGGAAGTTAAACTACAGAGGTGCTCCCTGACAGAAAGGCAAGTAGCAAGCTCTTCATGAACACAGTGAGTTCTGGCTCCCCCTAAAAGTGAAACAGATTGTTTACATCGACAGTTGGAAAGTCCTAACATAAGAACATAAGAGAAGCCAATGTTGAATCAGGCCAATGGCCCATCTAGTCCAACACTCTTGTCACACAGTGGCCAAAAATACCAGGTGCCATCAGGAGGTCCAGCAGTGGGGCCAGCACACCAGAAGCCCTCCTGCCTTAGAGAAATTGAGGAGAAGGAGAAAAAAAAAGGGTCTCCCTTGTGACATTCTAGGAATTTCCTTTTCTCTCTGTGGCCTTTATCATAGAGAGGTGAGGGATTCCAGAGAGTCACCCAGAAGTGACCTCACAACCTCCCTAAACTCCACCCTCCCCAGGCACCACACCCCAAATTTCCTAGTATTTGCCTAGACAACCTGAATTCACAAGGGACTTCCAGACATCCACACTCCATTTCCATTTCCCCCCTTCAATTTTCCCTTTACACACAACTTAATCATTACGAGCTTTTGCTTTCATGGCAAACGGTAACATCATTACATCTCAGTCATAGACTACGGTTTCCCTCGAGGCCAGGATTCTAAACTCCCTTTTAATATGGGGTTTTGGGGGAGGGAGGGAAAGAGAGCAAACCATACTTTGTCTTTCAAATGTAATGACAAATTATAATTTGCCACAAAAGTATAAGTCTTCATTATCATGTCATGTGTGAGGAGGAGGAGAAAGGAACGGGATGGCAGGAAAGCTCCAGAGTCCAAGAATCCCTCGGGGCTATTCATATAATGACAACTAATGACAGCGAAGCTTTGTCAAACTACATTTGAATCTCTTTCTGGAAACGGTCTGTGGACATGAGACGGTGAGGGAGGGAGGGATTTTTCTAGTCACGATTCTTCAAAATCAGAAGTGGGGGGATGCCATTGAAAGAAATGTTGTATTTGTAGTGGCCTCAAGAACGTCTCTTTTGAGTGAATAACACAATGTGACAAAGGAAAAGGTTCAGAATTCCTCACCTAAATCCACTTGACCACTTAAAACATCAGATTTTCCTCACTTCCATTTCTTGCATCAGCCATTCCATCGTTCACCCTCTGGGCTCTGATCATTAAAAGGGTTTTGCGTGCTAAAATTCCCACCAAGGCCTCACACAGTTTTATCCATGGCTGAAAACTGAACTCTGGCATGTATAATTTTTATTTAAGTCGACAGACTACCTCTACTGTAAGCAGAGTGACCAAATGAAACATAATTAGGCTATACCCTGTATCTGTTTTATTATGTAAGCGTATCTAATATAACTCTATCTCATAAAAATTTATCATCTCTAGATGTAATCGTGAACGTGGCCCCAGACTGTGGACCCAAAACTATGCACAATGGGATCGGGTAGAGGAGGAGGAGGAGGAGGAGGAGATTGGATTTATACCCACCAATGATCCCTCTAAACTGTGGAATCTTGCGAGCAAAAATTCTACTTTATGAGCTACCAGCATTAAAATAGTGAGTGAGCGATTTGGCTGCTGCATAAATTAGTTGGCTCTGGAGACATCCTTCCCTGTTGAGCCTGTTGTCTTTGGTTCGTAAGTTCAATAGAGAAGTGTGTCGTTAGGAAAAGAGCTGCGTCGTCTCAGTACTTAATAGTACTTTGCTTTGCTTCCTCTGACTCACTCTCAAGCTCTGTTGCTGGGCCTTCCCTTTGCTCTCTCTCCCAGTCATTTCCCCAGTCCTGCACAGGGTCTTGAGAACTTCACCACCGGCTGGTCTCCCCATTTCCATTTAAATCACCCTCCCCATCACAGGAATAAGGCCAAAGCACTCACTTGCTCCCTAATCTCAACATCTGCATCCCATCCTTTCTCCTTTCTATCTCCTTAGTGTCGGGCATGGTGGGATGCCCAACCTCCTCAGCCTCCCTTTGCAGCCCCAACTCCCCGGGCTGTGAGGCACAGCAGGGGTTTAAGAGCCCCCTCTTTCTGTTTCTCCTCTCCCATGCCCCTGGTACTGCCCAAGCCCGTGGGGGCCACTCCGGACTTCAGGGGCTGCCTCTCCTTTTTTTGTGCTCATCCCCTCTTCTTTGTGGTGACTGAGTCCTCGCTGTCACTCCTTCTGGCTGCTGTCAGCTGAGCCTCTGGCATTGCTGCCATGGCTGGTAGGGGGCGGGGTGATGTTGGTCTGCTTCCAGCCTGGAATCTTAAACTTCATTTCTTCTCTGCTCTTCTTATCCATGTAGCCTCAGCTAGTGACCTGGGTACCTTGTTACTGCTTTCCCCTGGAAATGTCGACCCGTTAGCTTAGGCGGGCTCTTGCTGATGCCCTGATTGGACCTGGGTTGTCAGGGGGGCCCCTTGAATTATGTATAACTCCATGCTGGCACGCTCTCCAGTAGTCCTAACACAGAATGTATGCACAGAAGACCTGCCTTTACTGTACTCAATAAACTTTACTTTTTTGAATGCAAGTTTCTGGGAACTGATTGCTGTGGGGCTCTGACAGCTGCTCCCACAAGCTTGGCAATGAGATGTCTCCCCATCATGTCTTTGACCCTGGTGGTATTCTTCTGCGGTATGCATAGGGGTACCAAATCCCGGTCAACCCCCAGACACATCCCTATGATTTCCCAGTCTGGGACTGCTTGGGTAAATCAACCCCGTGCCTGAAATTACAACATGGGGAAACTATTTGTCTATTCCTGGAAGGAAAAAGAGAGAGAGAGCTGAAACTAGCAGTAAAATGGATGGGACACACGCAGCCCTATTCCTCCTCACCGTCATGGCCATTCTATTTAAACATTAAATAATTTGAAGCAGGGATTGTCTTCTCATGCGATAGAATCTTAGTTATTAAGATCATCCATTCACACGTGAAATACAAATAAGAGCTCCAAGCGTGCCCGGCAGCCTTTCTAAAAGGTGCGACATCTTTAGAGGCATTTTTAAAAGGAAATCGTACCAACTGCCTCTGAATGAGCTGTTGCATTTGTGATTTCCATCTTTTTAAAAAAAATCACAGCACCAATATTTTTCCCAATGGTTCTGGAAAGTACATATATTTTTAACCAAAGTGGTATCCGGCTGACTGAACTTTATTTTATTGTTCCAATGCTTCTTCCTCATTTTAATGTGTGGGTCTGTAATGATAGCCTTGGGGGGGGCGGAAATGGCTTCTTGGGCTATTTTTTTTCCTCTTGGGTTTTAAAAGTAGCTCTCCTTCTTTCCTAGCAGTGAAATGAAACAAGGAGTCATAAAAATTAAAGAAAGTCTCTTAAAAGTGGAGGCTGTGTACTTTGTTCCAGCTACTTTGTTTCGTTGCACTGCTATCAAAGAATACTTTCTTTTTGTGGCCCTTTTTTACATGCACAGAGGAAATGCTGATTGCCACTTTGGGGTCAGGAAGCAATCCTGGAGGGGGTTTTGTCATCTTCTGGGCGTGGAACAGCGGTCACTGCGGGTGTGGAGGGGAAGGTATTTGTAAATTTCCTGCATTGTGGAGGGGGTTGGACTAGATGACCCTGGAGGTCCCTTCCTACTCTATGATTCTAGGGCAGGGCTGTCAAACTCATTTGTTACGAGGGCCGGATCTGACATAAATGAGACCTTGTTGTCACGGGTTCGAACAGCGAAAGTGACAGGCACGGAGTGGGCCAGAAGAGAGTGCGAGTATCCAAATAATACTGGAGGCTTCAGCTAGGTGCAAACTATATACATTTATTTACACACCACAGCCACCATCAAACAGAGTGTCAAAGTGCTCTGCTGCAATCATACAAATGAGGAGGAGGAACTGTACATCACTCACTGTACATTTATACAAACACCAGCCAATCAGGCTTCAGTGCTGAGTCACTGTGATAGCAGTGGCAAGACTGCCCTGAACCGGTTATAGCCAGCTCTAACAGAGATTCCTGGCTGACAGCTACCTGTCACCAGATCAAATCCATCTAGCCAGACTTACAGAACATGTGGGTCTCAACACTTGTTGGGCTGGGCCATGTGTGTCATAAAATGTAACGCCAGGTAGCAGAGATTTAAACTTTATAAAGGACACAAACACAAAGGGGTGTTTTTTTACTTGAAATAAAAAACATGCTAAAGACATTAGCACTCCTGCGATATTTTGTTTATTTAATGGTATCTGATAAGTGACACCTCTTGCTCTGAATTATTACATTGAAACGTCTGTGCTGTTGCAGTCTTGAGTATGCTGTTCAGGTGCGTATCTGTCAGCTGCAAACCTACGATGACGCAGCAGCAGCAGCAGAACTGGAAGAAGGAGCAGCAGACAGCCAGTTCTACTGTGGGCCTGTGGGATAAGCCCTCTGGGGGCCTGATCCAGCCCCCGGGCTGCATGTTTGACACCCTTGTTCTAAGGGATAGACGTGTTGTTGGCTAGATGATCCCAGCACTAGGGATGGTTGCAATCTTGTCAGTTCTCGGAAGCTAAGCAGGGTCGGCCCTGGCAAGTATTTGGATGGGAGACCTCCAAGGAATACCAGGGGCATGACATGGAGGCAGGCAACAACAAACCACCTCTGAATGTCCCTTGCCTTGAAAACCTCACAGGGTCACCATAAGTCAGCTGTGACTTGATGGCCCTTTCCACCACCACAGTTGGTTGCACCCACCCATCCAGGAGCCAGACAGATCACTACTCAATGGGGGCTGGAAATCTGCCAGAAATACAACTCTTCTCTAGACTACAGAGATCAGTTCCCCCGGAGAAAATGGCTGTTTAGAGGATAGTCTCTATGGCATTGCGCCCCACTGAAGTCCTTCCCATCTAGGGTTGCCAGCTCCAGGTTGGGAAATTCCTAGAGACGGGGGGGGGTGTACCCTGAGCAGGGCTGAGTCTGGAGAGGGGAGGGGCTTTGGTGAGGTATAATGTCATAAAGTCCATAAAGTCCATCTTCCAAAGCACCATTTTCTTCAGTTGTAATCCCAGGAAATCCCCAGCCACCACTTGGAGGTTGGCAACCCAATTCCCATTCCTAAAACTTCTCCCCATGTCCTTACCCAAAATCTCCAGGAATGTCCCAGCCCAAACGTGGTGACTAGGGATGGGCACGGACTGGGAAAATGCAGTTCAGGGCTCGTAGCTGAACCTGGAACCAAACCACAAACTGAACCAGGAGGTTTGCTTTGTTTGTGGTCCGTGGTCTTGCAAACCCCATTGAAAGGGACTGCAGTCCCTTTAAACAGGGTTTGCAGAAAGCCCGAAAAACAGCTGAGTGATGGGGAGCTGCTTGCTCCCCACTACTCAGCTGTTTAGGGCTGTCTTGTGCAGTCCCTTTAAACTTTAAAGGGACTGCAGAAGACAGCCCAAAAAAACAGCTGCATGGTGGGGAGGTGCTCCCTGTTGCTGTTTCAGCTGCTTTGAGACTGTCTTTAAAGGTGTTGTAGAAGACAGCCTGAAACAGCTGAAAGGTGTGGAGCGCCTTCCTGCTGTGCAGCTGTTTTTTGGACTGTCTTCTGTAGTCCCTTTAAACTGAGTGGCCTCCCTGTTACTCAGATGTTTTTGAGCTGTCTTCTGCAGTCCCTTTAATGTTTAAAGGGACTGCAGAAGACAGCCCAAAAAGTGTAAAGGGATTGCACAAGACAACCCTAAACAGCTGAGTGGGAGGAGCACCTCCCAGAGGTTCAGCTGCTTTTGTGGCTTTTGCAGGAAACAGAAAACAGGAGGTTTAAAGGAACTCAGAGCTTTCTGCTCCATCCACAAGCCACCATGAACTGCTTTTAAAGTTCATGGAAGTTCATGAGGGTAAACTGCTTATGAACTTCTGTTCACGAACCACGAACAAGGCAAAATGTCAGAGTCCCACAGCAATCAGTCTCTGGGCCTTCAGCCTGGGCCTTCAGAAGGATCAAGTTTATTGAGTACAGTAAAGGAAAGTCATTTGTGCATACATTCAGTGTTAGAACTAACCCTAAGGGCGGGAGAGGAGAAGATATACCGATTCGAAGTGGGGTCCCCTGATGGAGGTGAGCCAATCAGAGGACTAATTGCAGCTCGCCTACACTAACAGTTTCACATTCCCAGCAAAGCAAAGGGAGCAAGGTACCAAGGTCAGAAGCCTAGGCTAACAGATGGCACAGCGAAATAAATAAAAGTTAACATTCCAGCACATTAAGACATTCACCCAGCAGCCTCCTGCCTCCCCCCACCTACAATGGGAGTGTAGCTGACACAAAATTCGTGACAAATTTTGCTTCATGGTTCAGTTTGTGCCCATCCCTATTGGCAACCACAGCTCTACAATGGTAGCAAAGACAGAGGAAATTGGCAGGCCAATATTAAACAGTGAAAAGAGGATTTTCCTAACCCCTGCTCTTCCCATCTGAGCAAGATTATGGAAACTGTGTTCCAATATGTAAAAAATTAATCATCCCATTAAACTGACTGTCTGACCTAAGACTTGTCTTGGTTGTGATTTTTTGGCAGCGCATGTCCTCGAAGACTGGCTTTCTCCTGTTGCAGATTTCACTGTCAAGATTTTTATAAAACAGCACCCCCCAAAAAATCCATTTCTTTCCTTGTTCCAGCTTTCTCTCTACTCGTTCTGTGAGCATAACAGGTTCTTCTTTATATGTTCAATTTAAAAATAAAAAACAGAAGATTTCATGCAGTAAATAAATCTTCCAAGAAGTATATTGCAAAAAAAAAAAAAAAAAGTAAACTTATATTTGTTCGAGTAGATCCAGTTCACATTCAGGGTGCATTTGAAAGTAGAGAGAGAGAAGACTGATCTAAAGAGAGAAGTCTAATCTAATCACAAATGGCCAGCTTGTCCAGCATCATGTGTGTGGGAGTATGAGGGCATTGTATCTACAGGAGAGGCCTGCAGAGACAGGTGTCTCCATGGATGGCCATGTGCAGAGAGGGAGAGGGCAAAGCTGCACTGCCACCACTTTCTTTTTGAATTTCTTTTTTAACTGCCACTCTTTTGAGAGCTCTCAACTGGCTCTTGAGAGCCAGTTTGGTGTAATGGTTAAGTGCACGGACTCTAATCTGGGAGAACCGGGTTTGATTCCCCACTCCTCCACTTGCACCTGCTGGATGACCTTGGGCAAGCCATAGTTCTGGCACAGCTGTTCTTGAAAAAAAGCAGTCTCTATCAGAGCTCTCTCGGCCCCACCAACCTCACAGGGTGTCTGTTGTGTGGAGGGGAAGGGAAAGGAGTTTGTAAGCCACTCTGAGACTCCCTTGGGTGGTGAAGGGCAGGGTATAAATCCAATCTCCTCCTCCTCCTCCTCCTCCTCCTCTTCTTCTTCTTCTTCTTCTTCTCTAGCTCATCCTGACCTGGATGGCCCAGGCTAGCCCAATCTGATCTCAGCTCCTAAGCAGGGTCAGCCCTGGTTAGTATTTGGATAGGAGGCCTCCCAGGAAGTCCAGGGTTGCTATGCAGAGGCAGGCAATGGCCAACCACCTCTGTTTGCCTCTTGCCTTGAAAACCACATGGGGTCATATGAGAACATAAGAACAAGAGACAGAGAGGAGGAGGGGGACGAGGAGCAGGAGGAGGACAGCTTCCAGGTTAAGCCAAACAGAGGCATCCCATTTAAGGAGGTAACAGCTATACACCCTTAGAGTGATGTAGCGGGGGGGCCGCCCATGTCCAGGCTTGCTGAGTCGCTGACTCCAACAGTCTTTGTTTGGCCACTGTGTGAAACAGGATTCGGGAGTAGATGAACCATTTCTCTGACCCTGTTGTTACTTTTACTGCTGTTAGGTTTTCTGCAGGAAGTTGTTTTTGGATAATTGCTTGCGAGCAGAGGAGCGTCTTACAATGTGGCCATCTTGTGGTGATAGAAAGTGCTGTCAAGTCACAGCTGACTACTGGTGACCACTTAGGGCAGGAGTCTCCAACTTTTTGAGCTTGCAGGTGCCTTTGGAATTCTGACACCAGCTGGGAGGAACAGCCACAAAATGGCTTCCGCAGGAGGCAAAGCCAAGCACAAAATAGCTGCCATAGCTTACCTTCAGTTGCACAATGAAGACCAACATTCATGGCAGGGTATGAGCTTTAATGAGTCACTGCTCACCAGGTCCATAGCTACAGCTGGGCTTTTGGGGGATCCACCCTCTTTCTTCAAGGTACAGCCCCACAATAATTTCTCATGTAAATGCTTTTTACAATCATTTAAAAACATTTTTTTAAAGTTGTGCACTCCTTTAAACAGAGTGGGGTGCTAATTCCCGCATTGAGCAAGGGGGTTGGAGTAGGTGACGTCTAGGATCCCTTCTAACTCTGTGTCAAGAGACCGGTCTCCTTGAAGAGAGTTTTTGTGCCCAAGGGTTAGCTTTCTTCTCTACAGAAGTCATCTCCCCCACCTGCCGGCCTGTTCTCAGAATTATTGCTTAGGCTGGCAGAAGTGATTAACTTGCTGCAGCTGAGAACTGTCATCTAAAGTGGTTGACGGCTTGCAATTTAGAGATCTCTCCCGGTAACAGCTTCCTATTGGCTAAATGGCTTTTCTTTCTGCACTGAGATCTTCAGCCCCACTAGAAAAAAAAAAACTTGCCCCACAAGCCATAAAATCCTCGCTATGGGCCTGCTGCTCACTGCCTTAAGAGTTTTCTAAGCAAGAGACTAACAAAGCTGGTTTACCATTGCTTGCCTGAGTGTAGGAACCCTGGGCTTTCTTGGTGGTCTCCTATCTAAGTGCTAACCAGGGCCGAGCTTGCTTAGCTTCTGAGATATGAAGAGATTGGGTTAGCCTGGGCCATCCTGTGATGTACATAGTCCCAAAATGTGTTCCAGTCCTGTCTAACGTACTCCAGTGTGGAACTCAAGTGTTCAGATACCGTTGTGTTCAGGGCTTTTTTTGTAGAAAAAGCCCAGCAGGAACTCATTAGCATATTAGGCCACACCCCATGTTACCAGAAGTGTGGTCATCCAGCCACACCCACCTTTTGCTTCTTATTCTGTTTACCTTGTTTGTTGTCAAAACCCAGGGCTCTTTTTGGAGCAGGAACTCTTTTGCATGTTAGGCCACACCCCTAATGTAGCCAGTCCTCATGAGTTTCTGCTGTTGGGCATGGCCTATTATGCTAATGAGTTCCTGCTGGGCGTGGCTAACTCTGGAGCCAGCCGGAATGCCGTTCCTGTGCGTTCCTGCCCAAAAATAGCCCTGGTTGTGTTTACTTCCTAAACCCGAGTTACTACTTCAGGCTTCTGTAATTGCTCGCCAGTATCTTAAAGGTCCGTGGTCATTTCTGCCCAATGGTGATTTTCTGTGTCTTGCAGCATCTTAAGCCAAAGCCAGCTCTGTCTTTATCTCGAATCTCCCTGTCTGTTCAAGATTACGCTATCATGTGCCTGCCATGGGCTGGCTGATACACAGCTCCTTCAGGCGGCTGTTTTGGTACCAAGCTCCAGCCTGGAGAAAATGCGTGACATCACAGGCGAGCGATGACTATTAGATGTCCAACCTTCCTCAAGGTCATTGACAAGCTTCATCATCTTGACGGTACGTTGCCTAGAAGGCACCCAGCAACCTGACAACCTGTGCCGAGCAGAGCCGGCTACTACAGACAAAATGCAATTATGCTGCACACAAAAATAGCACATCCAGTGCACGGGCAAGAAGACTTATCAGCCCCTTCGCAACGGCTGCGGTCGGGTCTGTACTGCACAGATTGCCTTATTCAGCTATCGACACCGCCCTGGCAAAAACGGATAGAGATTCTTCAGAACCGGCTGCATTTTGACATCTCTTGTCTTCGTTATTCGATTAGACTGCATGGTTAGAGTTGGGGAAGGGACACTCCATGACGTTCAAAGCATGTTTGTGTGCAAAGGACTGATGCAACTACAACTATGGTTGCCAACCTCCAGGTGGTGGCCGGATATCTCCTGGGCTTACAACTGATCTCCAGGCTTTGGAAGGTGGGCTCTATGCCCAGAGCTATTGTTGGGCAGGAATGCACAGGAATGGAGTTCTGGCTGGCTTCCAAGGTGGCCACGCCCACACCTACAGCGAAAACCTCTGCGCAGAGGGAAGGCCTGGAGAGTGACCCCCCAGGCCCCAAGGTGGGTGGGCCAGGAGGGGCCCTGGAAGGATCAGAGAGACATTTAAATGCTTCCCCATGCCTCCCCTCCCCTCCCCTCCAAGGGCCAGCTTGCCGGGGCTCTCCGCAGCCACAGGGCTCTCGGTCAAGCCAAGGGAAGGCATGAGTTGTGGCCTAATATGCTAATGAGTTTCTGCTGCTGGGTGTAGCCTATTATACTAATGCATTCCTGCTGGCCTTTTTCTACAAAAAAACCCCCTGATTATACCCCATTGAAGTCCCTCCCCTCCCCAACCCCCCCAGCTCCAGGTTGAGAAATACCTGGAGATTTTGGGGGTGGAGCCTGAGGAGGTTGGGGCTTGGAGATGGGAGGATCTTAAGAACATAAGAGAAGCCGATGTTGGATCAGGCCAATGGCCCATCCAGTCCAACACTCTGGGTCACATAGCGGCCAAAATATACCAGGTGCCATCAGGAGGTCCAGCAGTGGGGCCAGGGCACCAGAAGCCCTCCCAGTGCTGCCCCCTCCAGCACCAAGAACAGAGTGCATCGCCTGCCCCAGACTGAGAGTTCCCATCTATACCCTGTGGCTAATAGCCACTGATGGACTTCTGTTCCATAAGTTTATCTAATTCCCTCTGGAAACTGTCCATGCTTGTAGCTGCCACCACCTCCTGTGGTGGGGTACAATGCCATGGAGTCCACCTTAAAGATGACTATTCTCTGCCCGGAGATCAATTGTAATCCCAGGAGGTCTCCGGCCATCACCTGGAGGTTGGTAACCCCAAACTACAACCATTAGCTCCGGTACAAACTATCGGAGTGATCAAAGTTTTGTCAGGGAAGGCCCAAAGTGATAAACCGAGGAGAACTGTGGAGGGCCGGTAATTTGTCCTGAGAGCTGAGGTGAGTCTGCCATAAATCTCGGAAAGCCGTTCCCGACGGTGGCAGAAATCACTACAAATGAGGTGCTCTGCATTGGAACGGAGATTGAAGCCGGGCCAGAGACAAGGGTTCGCCCATCAGCTGCTGACTAATGGAAACCGAGCTAATTGAAATCCCAGGCCTCTAATCCCCTCTCCCCGCCACCCCGCTACAATCCCTTAATAGAAACAATTATAAGATGCAAATACCGGTGAGCCGCAAACACGACACGGCCTGGCATTTCTAACTCCGGAAACAAACGCCGGGCACCTTGCAAAAACAGAAGCTCTCGCTGTCCATCTCCTTCGCGTTGATTTGGGATTAGGTAAGATACTCGGAGAGCCACGTCGGCGAAGGGCTTTGCTCCGGTCGCTCGTGGTAAATGAAGGGCAGCTCACAAACGCTAAGGCATGCTTAGCGCCTTTGAATGGAACATCAGACCGAGTCAAGGCAAACAGTGACTGGAAGCACATAAGCAAACCAGCCTTTTAAGGACACCTGCAAAGCTAATTCCAAAGCCGCGTCTTGTCTGCGGATAAGAACATAAGAGAAGCCAATGTTGGATCAGGCCAATGGCCCATCCAGTCCAACACTCTGTCACACAGTGGCCAACAACACCAGGTGCCATCAGGAGGTCCAGCAGTGGGGCCAGGATACTAGAAGCCCTCCCACTTTTGCCCCCCCAAGCATCAAGAATACAGAGCATCTCTTGCCCCAGACATAAGAACATAAGAGAAGCCAATGTTGGATCAGGCCAATGACCCATCCAGTCCACCACTCTGTGTTACACAGTGGCCAAAAATGCCAGGTGTCATCAGGAGGTCCACCAGTTGAACTAGGGCACTAGAAGCTCTCCCACTGTTGCCCCCCCCACCCAAGCACCAAGACTATATAGCATCCCTTGCCCCAGAGTTCCTAGCTATACCTTGTGGCTAATAGCCACTGATGGACCTCTGCTCCATATATTTATCTAATTCCCTCTTGAAGCCATCCATGTTTGTAGCTGCCGCCACCTCCTATGGCAGTGAATCCCATGTGTTAATCACTCTTTGGGTGAAAAAGGACTTTCTTTTATCCATTCTAACCCAACCACTCAGCTATTTCATGGAGTGCCTGTGAGTTCTTGTATTGTGAGAAAGGGAGAAAAGTACCTCTTTCTCTACCTGTTCTATCCCATGCTTAATCTTATAAGCCTCGATCATGTCACCCCTCAGCTGTTGTTTCTCCAAGCTAAAGAGCCCCAAGCACCTCAACCTTTCCTCATAGGGAAAGTTCTCCAATCCTTTTATCATTCTAGATGCCCTTTTCTGCTGATGGTTGTACGCAGACTTCCAGAATGACCCCTCCGTCTTTATTCAACCTTGTATCGGTCTCTGGGATTAATTTAGATCAAGGTGGTCAGCCGTGTTGGTCTGAACGAGCAGAATAAATTTAGAGTCCAGTGGCACCTTTAAGACCCACAAAGTTTTATTTAAGGTATGAGCTTTCATGTGCATGGACACTTTTTCAAATCCATCGGAATGGTGGGTAAGGTTCAAACTTATAGATGGGGGCTGGACAGCAAATTAGCATGCAACATGATGAAGATGTGCAAAGAGAAACTAAATAACAAGCTAAGGTTATCAGGTCAACAGCTGTAAAGCAATAAATATGTCAAAATAGCAGACTGGGCTCTGGGAATGGCGGGATCCAGCTAAGGCCTGTCCATAATCCAGTGATAAGAAAACTTTCTTCAAGGGTTCCCGTTCTCTGTTGCCCCTGGTGCCCTTACCATCAGTTGATGATGACACGGATGCCGCCTTGGGCACGATGCACCTGTTCATCACCTGAGGAATCTATTCAGTCACAAGATCTGGAAGCCCAGGGAGGTCCCGCCATGAAGCTCAACTCTGCGGGTAGGTGGTACAGAAGAGTCTGAAGATGACTGGCTAGTCTGAGGCTAAACGGTCAGGAACAGGAGAAGGAGAAAGTTGACACTCATGAGCAGGGCTATTTTGGGGCAGGAGCGCACAGGAACGGCATTCCGGCTGGCTTCAGAGTTGGCCACGCCCACTACAGCCAAAACCTCTGCGTGCATGGCTACAGAGGGAAGGCCTGGAGAGCGACCCCCCAGTGACTCTGAGGTGGGCAGGTAAGGGGGGGCTGGAAGGATCAGGGAAGCATTTAAATGCCTTCCCCGGCCTATCCAAGGGCCAGCTTGCCCGGGCTCCCCACAGTCGCAGGGGCACCTGGGCAAGCCAAGGGAAGGCGTGGGGGTGTCACCTAATATGCTAATGAGCTGTACTGTCAGGTTGTGGTCTAATATACTGATGAGTTTCTGCTGTTGGGTGTGGTCTATTATGCTAATGAGTTCCTGCTGGGCTTTTATATGTAGGATTCCTGGGAAGTGATAGAAAGTCATCTTATGGCTAGGGAGAACAGAATGATATTATGCCTAAGGGTTGCTGGAAACCATATGTTATAATCATAGAGTTTCTGGCAATTCCTAGAGGGAGAATGGAGGAGCCAGCTGGACGGGCCAATAGCACACCAAGGCAGCTTCCTCAGTGGCCAATGGATGAGTAGGTGAATCGTTGCCAGCACAGCTTGCCTTTTATATGTAGGATTCCTGGGAAATGGTAGAAATTCATCTTGTGGCTAGGGAGAACAGAATGATACCATGCCTAAGGGCTGCTGGAAACACTATGCTAAAATCATAGAGTTTCTGGCAATTCCTAGCCGGGACTGATGTCACTCCCACGTTTTCCCCAGAAGCATTTCTTAAACCGCCATTTTTCTCCTGCTGGCCACGGGAGTGGTGGTGGGAAGAAGGAACTGGGGGCAGAGAATTCCTTGACCCCCAGCAAGAAAATAACACCCCGCTTACGACTCGTATTCTCCATACAAGCCTACTGAAGCTAGGCAACTTCCTTGTTTATCCACCCCGGACAATTCCAGTGGAGCAATTCATGGTTTGATACGTCAGCCCGGCATGGCCTCCCCAGAAGCAGTGATGATCCATCCATCCCACCAGCGGGCAAGAACAACAGAAGCGCAATTATGCTCCCGTATGCCTAAGGAAGCGGGTTTCTTGATGTGGTTCTCCAGGCACCTCCGGGCAGGCAACAGCGAGTGCTTTGATTCATTAGACAGGATCTCAGCCGAAGAAACAAGGAAATCACTCAGGTGCCTCTTGATCATTTTAAGCAGCTTCTGAACGCAGAGACAAGGAACGGTTCAGCGCCTGAGCAAAGAGAGAGTGGAAGACGACGGCTGTCCTCTCAGGCATGGGAACAGCTGCACGCCAAAGAGCAGCCAGATCTGTTGAGAACGGTATGGCACACTGCAAAGTTGGCATTCATGGATTGGGGGGCGGGGGGATATTTACAATGAGACACAGAGAAAGCGTTTGTCTAAATTCCCGGCCAGGCCTCTTGCTTCTTATTCTGTCTACCTTGTTTGTTGTCAAAATCCAGGGCTTTTTTTGTAGCAGGGACTCCTTTGCATGTTAGGCCACACACCCCCTAATGTAGCCAATCCTCATGAGTTTCTGCTGTCAGGTGTGGCCTATTATGCTAATGAGTTCCTACTGGGTGTGGCCAACTCAGGAGCCAGCCAGAACTCCGTTCCTGTGCGTTCCTGCCCAAAAATAGCCCTGGGGAGAACTACGCTGGAATTCAGAGTCACAGACCAGCCAGATGATCGGCAGCAGGAAGATGAGGCCTGGGACCCCCCCCCCGACTTCATCAGGGGACCTGGCAACCCCAAACTTGCTCTGTAAATCCTCTCAAAAGACCCTGCAGCCCAACTCTTTTATAGTCTTGTTTATTTCCCAGAAAGTTCACCCATCAAAGGTTCTGGAATACCTTCTCCTTCAGTGGATGACCACAAGGTAGGGCCTCGAGATGTCCCAGAATCACAAGGCATCTCCAGGCACAAAGCTCAGTTTCCCTGGAGGAAACAGCTCCTTTGGAGGGCTAGGTCTATGACATTATACCTGGTCAAGGCCCCTCTGCTCCAGAGCTGGTAACCTTACTTTGAAAACAAAGAAACTCTCAATATGTTGTTGAAGGCTTTCACAACCAGAGTTCATTAGTTGCTGTAGATTTTCTGGGTTGTGTGACCGTGGTCTTGGCATTGTAGGACCTGACGTTTCGCCAGTAGCTGTGACTGGCAACCTCAGAGGTATAACACAGAAAGATGGAGTACTCTCTCTGTGTCAAGGTGAGCAGAAAAATGGTAGGCAGGTAATTTATATCTACCCCGGAGGAGCCTTCCTGAGGAGGTTCTTTTGTCTATGGATTGTTTCCTCCTCAGGAAACAATCCATAGACAAAAGAACCCCTCAGGAAAGCTCCTCTATTAGCATGTTCATAGCCTGGAGAACAACAGCACTACAGATAAGATTAGAGTTTCAATAGCCATTCCACACACAAAAGAACCTCCTCAGGAAACAGGAAACCTCCTCAGGAAACAATCCATAGACAAAAGAACCTCCTCAGGAAAGCTCCTCCATTAGCATGTTCACAGCCTGGAGAACTCCTATAAGATAATGACTCAGCCCTACCCCACCTTCCAGGGTAGATATAAATTACCTGCCTACCATTTTCCTGTTCACCTTGACACAGAGAGTATTCCCTCTTTCTGTGTTACCTCTGAGGATGCCAGTCACAGCTGCTGGCGAAACGTCAGGTCCTACAGTGCCCAGACCACAGCCACACAGCCCGGAAAATCTACAGCAACTAAAGAAGCTCTCATTGCTTGGCAAGACAAATGGTGGGATCAGTTCGTGATGGCAAAAACTGCAAACTCAGTTCAGAGATCACTCTCTCCCAATGCAACAATTTACTCTGATTTTGTGTGGATATGGGCACCGGTTCTGGATTTTATATCATCTAAAGATATACTGCCTTCAAACTCTTATTATCACAGATGGTTATTCCTATAAATGCAGCAACATCTAGATCTTCCAACGACCAAATACCAGCATATAACTCTCTATGATTAATAAAGTTAAATAGAAGCTTTACGAAGAGTAAAAGATTAAACGTGAGCATTTTAGGCGATGCCCTTCTTTAATGTTATGCTTGTTGTGTTGTGCATTGTTATGTGTGATTTATGACTAGTTAATGTGGTATAAGGTTTCGGTTCTTATGGTGAAGAAAAATTATTCTGTATGACTATAAAAGAATAAAAATAATTAAAAAAAAAAAGAAATCAGGAAAAATGACTAAATGACCTCTTCTTTTGAATGATAAATGCAATGAGGCCTCTCAAACCTGGCACAACATCGATGGTTAGCACGCCTGAATCCAGCCCTGCACATGAACCCGGTATCATTCATCTGACTCTGATTTCTCTGTCGGCTGCCACAGTGCCCTTCTGGTAGCTGACTCATTAGCAGAAACCAACAGTCGACTCAATCCTGTACGTCTCTACTTGGAAGCAAGTCCCGCTGAATTCAGGGTGTTCTTGGTAAATGTGAATGGAATAAGCAACGTCTGACTTTCAGCTTGCCCTGTCTTTGCAACTTATGTTCCTGGATCCACCTGTCCATTTGGCTTATTCGACAAACTCTGAGGGAGCAAGTTCTACCATATGCTCAGAGAAACAATCAACAGGTTGGATTCTACCGGCTTTTCTTACTTGATCTTACCCAACTTCGGTGTGAGATCCAGCATGGTGTGGTGGTGGAGAAGAAGAAGAAGAAGAAGAAGAAGAAGAAGAAGAAGAAGAAGAAGAAGAAGAAGAAGAAGAAGAAGAAGAAGAAGAAGAAGAAGAAGAAGAAGAAGAAGAAGAAGAAGAAGAAGAAGAAGAAGAAGAAGAAGAAGAAGAAGAAGAAGAAGAGAGGAGGAGGAGGAGGAGGAGGAGGAGGAGGAGGAGGAGGAGGAGGAGGAGGAGGAGGAGGAGGAGGAGGAGGAGGAGGAGGAGGAGGAGGAGGAGGAGGAGGAGGAGGAGGAGGAGGAGGAGGAGGAGATTGGATTTATACCCCATCCTTCACTCAGAGTGACTTTCAAACTCCTTTTCCCTTCCCCTGCCCACAAAAGACACCCTGTGAGGTAGGTGGGGCTGAGAGAGCTCTGGCAGAAACTGCTCTTTTTCAAGGACAGCTGTGCCAGAGCTTGTGACTGACGCGAGGTCACATCAGCAAGTCCAAGTGGAGGAGTGGGGAATCAAACCTGGTTCTCCCAGATTAGAGTCTGAACACTTAACCCCTACACCGCTATAGAGTATCGGACAACGCTCTGGGAGAAGTGGGTTCAGATCCTCAGATGAAGCAAATAAATGAATTTATTCACATGGGGTCCTGACCTGGATAGCCCAATCTTGTCAGATCTCAGAAGCTAAGCAGGGTTTGGCAGTGGCTAGAAACTGGAAGGGCGACCTCCAAGGAATACCAGGGCTGTGACACCGAGACAGGCAATGGCAAACCACCTCTGGATCTTCTCTTGCCGAAAAAACAAGTCTAGCTTGCCACCTAGTGGGGCATAATGCTAAAGAGCTAGAACTTCCGTCTGCCAGACAATCTTAGGATCTCCTGGCAATATTACACACAAAGCCATACGATAATTAATTAATTCATTAATCCACACGAGTTCCATGATCCCTATCATGGCCTTTTGGGTGGTCAAAAGGATCCCCCTCCTCTGCTTGCTAGTGGAAAAGCTAGTGGGATGCAAGCCAACGTGTTTCAATTATTTATAACTAAGCAACATTTGGACGGGGTGTGTGTGCATGCTACAGTTCTTATCAAACGAATTGGTCAGCCTGCAAGGCCCCAAATCAGAAACAACTCAGTAGGAAAATGAAGAATAGCACGCTGAATAATAGCCTAAGTAATCATCAGCGAAACGCAAACGATGCGTGAAAACGTGGGGGGAAGCTGAATTCGCTCCATGAAAACGTCCATGTGAAATAATATCCAGGGTTTGTGTTTAGGCAAGCTGAGCAGACTGGGATAGACAACTCCTACCAGCCTGAAGTGTATACCTCAGCCAAAGCCAAAGCCTCCATGTCCTATTTTGGAGTCGACAAGCCCCAAAGATTCACAGCATAAATTTAACATAGGCTGCCCTCCGGCCTACTGAAGGCAGTTGGACCTGTTTGGAAATGAGATCTGAGTGCCTCTAGCTACCTTCAGAGCACAGAGCAATGGAGGAGGGGGGGGGGAGTGTGCGTTCCTAGAACACGGCAAGCCTGCAGTACGTTAGCATGACCCTCTGAATTTCCCTCTCCTGCGAGGGAAGACAGATGAGTCGCCGAACTCTGCCGAGGAAAACAACACGGACTTGATGACATCCGCCATATGGAGGGAGATATTAAATATGTAGCATTGTGAGTGCAAACACATCTATATAACCAAAGGCCAGAGCCGAGTTCGCGTCGTGCATTTCTTAACTTCTTTTGAGGTATAAAGCAGGGACCAAAGGGAAGTCTACGTTTACATTTAAACGATGTCTAATTTTTTAAAAAAAATCTGGTCGGAGGTACATCTATGCTACCAACGGGTGTTGTCCTCACGATTCTCCTCACCTTATGCCACCTTATGCCTTATAGGTTGCTGACGGGGCTGCCAGTCCTCTGTGGGGGTTTCCCTCTCCCTATCAGCAGAAGACTGTGGGGCTGGGACATGGGGAGGTGGCCATCACTTCTGGGAAAAACCAAAAAGTGATGTTGCGCCTCTCTAGGAATCACTGGAAACTCTGTGGTAAACCCATAGAGTTTTCAGGGATTCCTAGAGAGGACTAACATCACTTCCAGGGAAAACCAGAATACTTGGCAAAACCAGCCTTTTGGGTGAGCACCTACCCAGTGACATCCTCACTGTAGTCTGTGTACAAGCCAATCCGACCTTGTGACACTTCCAGCACCACAGGGGTCCCTTGGCTCAGTTTGCTCTTGGCCAGCAGCCCTCCAACTTCCCTGTTAATCCATTAAGTTCGGGCTTCAGACAAGTATTAATGATACATTCATTTAAATAATTTCTTTGTTGCATCATACGCACAAACAGCAACAGGGAATGAACCATGCATCCACTTCTGCACATTTTGCTGAGCAGAGCCTTGATTGAAATGCATTGTGTATTTAGTTGCTGTAGATTTTCTGGGTTGTGTGGCCGTGGTCTTGGCATTGTAGGACCTGACGTTTCGCCAGTAGCATTGTGTATTTGTTTATTTTTATATGTTTGTGTGTGTGTGTGCACCTGGAAGTCACGGCGCCCTCTGGTGGCTGACTGTGTGTGCACCTGGAAGTCACGGCGCCCTCTGGTGGCTGACTGTGTGTGCACCTGGAAGTCATGGCGACCTCTGTTGACTGTTGCCTACTGGGGGCCTAGAGGATGTTCAGAGAGGTAGCTGAATAAAGCCTGCCCCCGCCTCCCGCCCCGTGTGTAATTAGGAATCTGGAAAAGACAGAGTGTTTGGTAAAGGGGAGAGTTCCCTAAATGCGTACATTTGTTAAGCCTTCAAAATTAATATAAATACATGAAATTAATAATACATCTTTCAATGAAAAGGCAACTTGTTGGCCGCTGTGTGAAACAGAATGCTCGACCAGACGTTGGCATTTTCTCACCAGTTGCCATTATTCTGCTCCCAGCTCCCTTGTGCGTTTAGGGTCACAGTAATGCCATGTAAGAGGCCTTCTCCTGTAATTCTGGGTTCCTGATTGCTCCTTTCTACCGTCTTCAAATTCTGCTTCAGAAATCAAGTCTTCCAGCAGTTTTGACCCCTTCAGCTCCCACCATTCCTCAACTGATCAGTTCTGGAGCTCTGCAAAGCAGGAAGTCCCGCTCCAGTACTGAAGTATCCCAGCTCCAGTGACAAAGAATCTGGAACAAGGGAATAAACAGGCAATTTGAGCAGATGAACAAGGAGAAGGTAAGTGCCATATAGATATAGATAACAGTGGGAGGGCTTCTGGAGTTCTGGCCTCACTGGTGGACCTCCTGATGGCACCTGGGTTTTAGACACGGTGCTACAGAGAGTGCTGTACTGAATGGGCAATTGGCCTGATCCAGCACGGCTTCACTTATGTTTTCATGTTTGGAGAAGTGATGCTCTGTAATCTTGGTGCTTGGGGGGAGGAAACAGGGCTTCTGGAGTTCTGGCCCCGCTGGTGGACCTCCTGATGGCACCTGGCTTTTGTGTGACAGAGAGTGTTGGACAAGACTGGCCATTAGCCTCGTATTCAACATGGCTTCTCTTAAGTCCTTTTATGGATTTTAATACTCTGACTTCCATAGGCAAGCCAGTATATTAATGGAACGACTAAAAGATAGGAGGTATGCTTCTAGGATTTTGAAACAGGCCTTTTTCAAAGCTAAGAACACAACATGGGCATCCTTATTAACACCTCACAATAAGAATAATACTACAGACAGAACGGTGATTTATCTTACATATGCTAGTGTTAGGCTGCGATCATACGGAAGGGGGAAGAGGCGGGCAGGAAGCAAGGCTGTTTGCCCCGCCTACAATGACGCGCGTTTGCATGATCAGACTTCCCGCCGCGCATCCGCAGTTCCCCATACTACTGAGTTATTGGCAGTAGCTTTTTTTCCACACTACTGCCGTGCGCAACGACACCCCGCCAACGACTCTGGGACGCCAGACAGATGTGTCTGTCTTATCGCATCCCTTTAATCCACGGGGGAATTGCATGGCTGCCGTTGCTTCCGGGATGTATGATCGCACCCTTAGAGAAGTACTTGAAAACATTGGTATCTTCTCTCTGGAATCCCTAGGTGAAAATCTCACCCATCATTTACATAAAAACTTGCCAGGAGTTTCAGAGACGTACTGGTTAGAAGTAAACTGAGTGAATCGACATTAGATAAAAATATGACAGGAGGCAGGGAAAACCCCATGGGTAATTTTCCTTGTGGAAATTGTTCAGTTCTGGAATGAGGTCAGGATTCTTAATTGTGTATGGGGTACTTGCTGTGCATACCAGAGGATGGCACACAATTCCAGAGGAATTGTTGAATACTTCTGTGAAATCAAAGACATCCCTTGGAATTTGGATGGCAGGATGCTGGAGAAATTTACCTCACATGTCAGTCCTGACCTGACTCATTTGTTCTCTGACCTATAGCTGGTTTCAGGAAGCTGCCAAGCGACTCCATAATATGAAATATGTCTCCAGACACAAGGAGTTGTTTAGGCCTCTCACTAATTAGCATGCAAGGAGCGCCGAGAGAAGGTGACCTTACAGTGCCCGAACTCACCAACTTTTGGTTCGACAGGAGCCTGTGAAGTGCTGAGTAATTAATAAGCATGTAGAAAGAAGTAAAGGTCTCATTTTATAGCAAGGGAAATTAATTTTAGCAAAGACTGGAGATAAATATAGAAGGACTTAATACGCTTTCTGTGGCACCGGTTCTTAATTGAGCCGTTTCCTCGAGTTCCCTCCTTGGGTTCGGACAGGAATCCATTTCATAGTGTGGGTGGGGTTTTCTCCCTCTTGGTATTTCACAAGGGCTGTGTGGCATCCTGCTTATTGGGGAGACTGTTTCTCCCATAAAACACACTCTGTGTACTTGAACTTAGTAGATTTCTACTGCCACCAGGAATTTAAAATTCCAAATCTCTCTATTCTGGTAGAATGACCCAGTGTCTGGGTGCTTCAGAGGACTATGTGGCCCTGAGGAAGGATTGTTCTGATTGCTGGGATAAGTTTAAACAAATGATGATTTATTTATAAAAGAACAAAATAGGTTTCTGGGTATTTTTGAATGGTTGTTGAAGAAAGAAAATATAACTGACAAAGCTTGGCATCACACAGAGTCTCTCTAACAGGCTTATCTCTCTTATATATAGCCACACAGGCTGAACTCTCTTGCTCATTTAGCCACACAGGCTAAACTAAACTCCAACTGCTTCCTCTGTCATATAGTGGCCCAATCTGCATCTAGCATTTGCTCCGCTGTCTTACCAAATCCGCACTGGAATAGAAATTCCCATCTACATTGCATGCCACTTTCACTTTGATTGAGTGTTGCATTTTATGGCAGTGTCCAGACTGCATGCTGCTTTCACTTTGTTTGATCTCTGGTTTAATGGTGGCTGTCTGCACAGATTTATGGCTGTTTTATGGCCATTCGGGGGCGGGGTGACTCTGCAGTCAGTACAGTGTTGGCCCAGGATAGTTGAATGTGGTTTTGAACTGCATCTTTTTCTGTTCCAGTGTGGGTTTGGTAAAAATGCTAAATGCAGATTGGCCCACAGACTCTCACAAAAAACTCTCCACATGAGTCTCTTCCAGAACACAGAATCTCCTCATAGACATCTCTCCTCCCACACTCTCAGTCATCAGCCAATCACACCACACTTGTTTCCCTCTATCACTCTCCTTACATTACTGCAGTCATTTAAAGAAACACACACCCCAAAAATGGAATCATTACAGGCTGTTTCCCCCAAACTCAGATGAAACCCCAATTTCATCTTGACCTTTGTAAAGTTTCTCGAGGCAAGCCAAGGTTTGTCCTTTTTTAAAAAAGGAAGACTTCGATTGTTCCAACTTGGCACATTTCCTGGGTTCAGACTTGACGGCCAACCATCGTTTGCTGCCCTGGGAACAAGCTTAGGTGACCCTCAGCACCCTATCTTGCTTCCTCCTCCACATTCCTCTTCTTGCAGTACAGCCATCTATTGAGATACCTCTGCACTGGCATTGCCAGCCTCCAGGTGGTCGCTGGAGATCTCCTAGGATTACAACTGATCTCCGGACTACAGAGATCAGTTCACTTGGAGAAAATGGCTACTTTGGAAGCAATGCTCCCTCTAAGCTGTGGAGTCTTCTGAGCAAAAATTCTACTTTGTGACCTCCTGGCATTAAGGTTGTGAGCGAGCCATTTGGCTGCTGCATAAATTAGTTTGCTCTGAAGCCCTCCTTCCTGAGTGAAGACAAAAATGTGTGGGCTGGAGGCTGACTCAGAGAGCCAGTTTGATGTAGTGGTTAAGTGCGTGGACTCTAATCTGGGAGAACTGGGGTTGATTCCCCACTCCTCCACTTGCAGCTGCTGGATGACCTTGGGCAAGCCATGGTTCTCTCAGAGCTCTTCTCTCATGGGCAGTCCTCGAGAGAGCTCTCTCATCTCCACCTACCTCACAGGGTGTCAGTTGTGGGGAGGGGAAGGGAAAGGAGTTTGTAAGCCGCTCTGAGACTCCAAGTGAAGGACAGGGTATAAATCCAATCTCCTCCTCCTCCTTTTCTTCTTCTTTGGAGCACTGCCTATGAGGTAGGTGGGGCCGAGAGAGCTCTTTCAAGGACTGCTCATGAGAGAAGAGTTCTGAAAGAACTTGTAACTGTCCCAAGGTCACACCAGCAGCTGCATGTGGAGGAATGGGGAGTCAAACCTGGTTCTCCCAGATTAGAATCCACACTCCTAACCACGACAGCAAACATCACCAAACAGAACCAACGGAGGAGTCGCCATTTAGTCGGCTGTGATTGGATGGCGCTTCCCTTCACCAACAGCATTTTAGACAAACTACTTTTTAATTCAAGTCAACTGCCGAATAAAGTGGCCAGTTTGCCATGTAGTTAAAGGTTGGGTGAAACCCCTTTTGGAAAATGCTCCGATCTTTGGAGCGAAGCAAGATTACGTCGGCTGAGGGGTGATATGATTGAGGTTTATAAGATTATGCCTGGGATAGAGCAGGTTGAGAAAGAAGTACTTTTCTCCCTTTCTCACAATACAAGAACTCGTGGACACTCCATGAAATTGCTGAGCAGTCAGGTTAGAACAGATATAAGGAAGTCCTTTTTCACCCAAAGAGTGATTAACACATGGAATTCACTGCCACAGGAGGTGGTGGCAGCTACAAGCATGGACAGTTTCAAGAGGGAATTAGATAAACATATGGAGCAGAAGTCCATCAGTGGCTACTAGCCACAGGGTATAGATGGGAACTCTCAGTCTGGGGCAGATGATGCACTCTATTCTTGGTGCTGGAGGGGGCAGCCGTGGGAGGGCTTCGGGTGTCCTGGCCCCACTGCTGGACCTCCTGATGGCACCTGGTATATTTTGGCCGCTGTGTGACAGAGTGTTGGACTAGATGGGCCATTGGCCTGATTCAACATTGGCTTCTCTTATACGGAACAGCGTTCCGTGCGCCCTGGTGTTTAGTCATGCTGGCCACATGACCACGGAAACGTCTTCGGACAGCGCTGGCTCTTCGGCTTTGAAACGGAGATGAGCACCGCAACCCTAGAGTCGGATTCGACTGGCTTTCGAGCAAGGGAACCTTTACCTTTACCTCTCTTATGTTCTTATGTACGTCGTACAAACCTCAAGCAAGGGTATTGTTTTTAAAATATTTCCAGAGGTTCTTTGAAAACTAAACAGTAGGGATTTCTGAAATCATGTTCACACATTGGGCTCAAAAGGGTACCTGTATGAGTCCTGTTAATTTGCGAAACAAACAAAACGTGGCTGCCCAGCGAGCAAAGCCACTATCAAAGGTTCGCATTAATCTGCCAGTCTCTGTTTTATATTGCGATCAGCTAGAAAGAGCTTAACCTCCCGGGAGGGTTTGTAGGCTTATAAACCTGGGTTGCAAGGCAGCCGTCGGCTTTACTAGCCCAATAAATAACGTTTAAGTGATTCCCCTCTTCTCTAGGCCTCCTGTTAAAACATATCAGATGGGCTGCCGGAAAATGAGCAGAGTGAGAAGGGAAACATACAGCCGACGATGACCGAGACATTTTGTAACAACTGTGGCGGACCGGTCGTGCTCTTTCCTGCAGGCCCTGTTCCACCCTGCATGCCAAGGCTTTCCCAACACCCGTAGGGGCTTTTTTCTCTCTCTCTGTTCATCTGCTGCCAACACCTGACCTTTACAGGAATTGCCCACTGGGAGGGTCAGGACTCCCAGCTTCTGGAACTCTACCTCCTGGTCAATGCCCCCTCTAAGCCAGGAGTGTGAAACATGCAGCCCGGGGGCTGGATCAGGCCCTCCGGAGGGCTTCTATCAGGCCCGCAAGGGACTGGCTGTCTCCTGCTTCTTCCTCCAGTTCTGCTGCTGCTGTTGCATCATAGCTTGCTTTCCCAGACTCTCTCAATCGCTCAGGAGAGATAGATGGGCAAGCTTCTGCTCCCTGCACTGGGCTGAGGCTCCTCTCCCTCCCAGATTGCTACAGCACAGACATTTTGATGCAATAATTCAGAGCAAGAAGTGTCAGTTATCAGAGACTGTTAAATATTGCAAGAATGCTAATGTTTCAGGCATGTTTTTTTTAAGTAAAAAAACCAAATCTTTGTGTTTATGTCCTTTATCAAGTTTATATCTCCGCTCCCTGGCATTACATTTTGTGACACGCATGGCCTGGCCCGACAAAGTCCAATTTATGTCAAATCTGGTCCTCCGTAACAAATGAGTTTGACACCCCTGCTCTAAGCTATGGAGTCTTGTAAGCAACAATTCTACTTTTTGAGCGACTGGCATTAAAGTCATGAGTGAGCGATTTGGCTACTGCGTAAATTAGTTTGCTCTGGCGCCACCCTTCCTGAGCTAAGACAGAAATGTGTGAGCCGGAGGCTAAAAAACAGTGAGGTAGCTCACACTCACTCAGTTTAGAGGGAACTCTGCCTCCTGGTCCCTCCTCCCCTTCTCTGCCTGCAAACGCAACTTCTCCAGCACTAGTTCCCTGGCCCGTAGCTACAGCTCCGCCCCCTTTCTTAAAAGGCCAGCCCCACAAGATTTTTTTAGAAGAATTGGGGGCCGCACACACAGCCACCCCCGTTTTTTCCCCAAAGCATTTAAAGGGGTCTTTTGAGAAGAAATGGGGGATGGTACACGCCCCTCTCTCCCCCAGAATTTAAAGGGCCCTTCAGCTGATCAGCAAGCCACGTGTTCCCTGTCCATCAGCTAAAGGGCCCTTTAAATCTTGCAGGAGCAGGGGGAGAGGGTTGGCCACCAGCAGTCGGGCTTAGGGGCAGGTTGGAGAAACTAAACACAAATTGAAGGTTTTGCTCAGCTAGGGATGTGCATTCTGTTCGGCGGGCAGGCTGGGGAAGGCGCAGGGAGGCATGTTTAAATGCCTCCCCGATCTTTTTCCCCTTTTCCAGCTGGCCTGCCAAAATCAAGGAGGCATCCCCCCCCAAAAAAGTAGCTCCGGGAAGCAGCAAGCCCCCATCATCGTAGGGAAGGCAAATTGCCTTCCCTCCAATGGAGGGAGCATGCCGCCTCTGTGGTGCGACTCCAGGGGTGGGATTTAAACTTTAATTCTCTCAGTCTGGAGTCATGCTGCAGAAGCAGTATGCTTCCTTGATTGAAGGGAAGGCAATTTGCCTTCCCTTCAGTGATAGGAACCTCCCCACCTTCAAGGAGGGGGGATTATTATACCCTATGGGGACAGTCCCCATAGGGTATAATTGAGTCAAATTAATTCGGCAAGTCTGATAATTCCCGAACTCCAGTATCATACCAATACTGGGATTCGGGAATATCGGCAAATGCTGAAATTTTGGGGGTTTGGTAGATCTGAACCCCAAAAATCCCAATTTTATGTTTGGTGCACACCCCTATTTGAACTCCAAAGAAAAAATGGTATTTCTTTACACCATCCAAACAAAGGAGACAGTGAGAGAAGCAGATTTCAAACCTGGTGCTTAAATTATTTCAGAATCAGCTTCCTTGAGGGTTACGTCTTGTACACGTACCTCATATGCCAGGTAGAAAATTGATTTCTCAGTCTGGGGGACCCCAGCACTCCGTGCTCTAGTGATCAGGTGAAAATGCATCAGACCATGTGTCCAACAAGGAGTCATGTGTGGTGTCGTGATTAAGAGCAGTGGACCCTAATCTGGAGAACCGGGTTTGATTCCCCACTCCTCCTCCTCCTCTGCACGAAGTCTGCTAGGTGACCTTGGGCTAATCAGAGTCCTCTCAAAACTTTCTCAGTCCCACCTGCCTCACAAGGTGCCTGTTGTGGGAAGAGGAAGGGAAGGTGATTATAAGCCATTCTGAGATTCCCTAAGGTAGGGAAAAGCGGGGTATAAAAAAACTAGTCTTCTCTTTCAAACTCCCTCTGAACTCAAGATTCCACCCTTCATTGCCATGGAGCTTATGACTCCAGATGACAGCGATCAGTTCCCCTGATCTCCGTCATCTGGATTCGTAAGCTCCATGGCCCAACTGGAGACTGGCAAGCTTATCTCTGGCCCCATTAGTATTCTCCCTTGGAGACTGTGTCACAAATGCCCCTTGAGTTCCATTTTCCTGGCTCTAGCAGGGAAGATATAAACAGGGTTCCCTTCACCCTGGCGTTTCCAGTCCGTTTCTTCCCCTAGAACTTCCACCACTGACATGAGATGCTTCCTCTTCAAGAGAAGCAGAGCATGACCTCACTTTTCCTATTTTCTTCCCCGGACTTGACCTCTGGAGGAAGCTACGGCCCATGTGCTATATCTTGATCTGAATCGCATTACTAGAAAGGAGAGCCGTGTTGGGCCACATATGTGTAAGTATTCCTACCCATGTAGTTCCCAGACCCTTAACTCCAGCAATAGTCTAACATTTGAGGTTAAATTAGTTGTTCCATGAGACTGGTAAATAATAATCCGGAAGTCGCTGTTAACTGGAAGAACCATTTAGAAGCACAAAATAAAAACACAGTTCAGATAAATATGACATTTTACAGAAAGCCAGTGCGGGGTACGGGTTAAGAGTCTCAGACTAGTATCAGGACGACCCAGGTTCAATATCCCCCTAGGCCACAGTGGAGCATTTTGGGGCACTGCCCCCTTAATTAAAGCCCTGCCCCACAAATAACCTTGAAAGGGGGGGCTAGAAACAGACTTGGCCTATCCAGTCCAACACTCTGGGTCACACAGTGGTTGAAACCCAGGGGCCATCAGGAGGTCCATCAGCAGGGCCAGAACTCCAGAAGCCCTCCCACGGTTGCCCTCCAAGCACTAAGAATACAGAGCATCCCTGCCCCAGACATAAGAACATAAGAGAAGCCATGTTGGATCAGGCCAATGGCCCCATCAAGTCCAACACTCTGCGTCACACAGTGGCCAATACCCAGGAGGCATCAGGAGGTCCACCAATAGGGCCAGAACTCCAGAGGCCCTCCCACAGTTGCCTCTCCTCAAGCACCAAGAATATAGAGCATTGCTGCCCCAGACAGTGTGTTCCTTCTAATAGCCACTGATAGACCTCTGCTCCATATGTATATCCAATCCCCGCTTGAAGCTGTCTATGCTTGTAGCCACCACTACTTCCCGTGGCAGTGTTAGCAAACCAAGATTCCACCAGGGTTTCTTTCCTGGAATCGTATGCAGAGCTGCCTGATACTTGAATTATCTTTCCTTTCACCATTCCCCACCCTCTTTGTGTCAGGAAAACCTCTCTCTTCTCCTCCTCATCCTATTTCCTGCATGGATGAAAGGAAAAATTGCTGTCACTTTCGGAGGGCCCTGCCTTTCATCTTGCCCTCATGCAGTTGTTCGAATGGCTCTGGGGGTCTCTAAGTAGCATCCAATTTATTTGTATTCCAGAGCCACTTAGGCGAAGCATACCTCTCTGTCAGCCGAATGGAAGCTCGAGGTGTTTTCGTGCTCTCGGAAGCTACGGGACAAACAAATTGACAATATCAATTCTGGCCAATCATCTTGCAGGCAATTTCCACCTGTCTGCCGAAGACCGTTATCCCTCCAATTCATTCTGGCAAAACCACTTAGTGTCATCGGCGCGGAGCTGGGGTCGCTTTCTCCGGCTCTGTCAAGAAGACCCAGGAGATCAGTTTTCAACTGGCGCATCACAGGTAGGCCCTCCGCTAAATGAGAATGGAAGCTTCTTGGGCACTTCATCGTCTGCGTGGTAGAAAGAGTGTGGCGCAATTATTCCACGGGGCGATTCTTCTTCACCGAATTTTCTCTTTGGATCCAGGAGGAATCGTTCAGTGACTTCAGGTAGCCGTCCAATCTAGGTGTTTTCTTTGTAAGAGCACCTGCACGCTCAGTTGTTCCTAGGTCACCTAGGGATACTTCTTCTAACACTACCATGGTTTATTGGGAGAAGCTCAGTGGCAGAGTGTATGCACAGGTCACGGGTTCAAGCCTCGGCACCTCAGTTAAAAGGATCTCCACTTTCCAGAGGGACATTTTTCTGCCTGAGGTCCAGGAGAGAAACAGCCAGTCGGAGTAGCTAATAATGAGCTAGGCAGATATAAAGTCTGAAGATCTTGTTAAACGTTAGTGTCCCGGCACTAGCCGGGAACTCCTGAGCCAGGTGGGAGACGACAGGGGAGAAACAGCCCACGAGCCCCCCAGCAGCACAAAACTCACCCCGCCAGACAGAGAGGACGTCCGCCAGCCCAATGCAGTGAAAGGCGACTGGGGGCAGACACAGCGAAGCCCCGGAAAGGTGGCGAGGTTCGGAAGGTGGTCCCAGAGAAGCAGTGCGACCCCATAGACCAGTTGTTGGTCCCCACACCGTACCAGGAAGAGTTTATGGGCTGGGCCCATGACCACCAGTGGGCAGGGCACAAAGGGTTCCAGAATACTATGGCCAGACTCCTGACCCATTTCTTCTGTCCCAAGGTCACCCTTGACGTCCGGGCTTATTGCCAAACCTGTACGATGTGCCAGTAAATGATGGCCAAAGCGGTGCCATGGGCCCCGCTGGCACCGGTGGTGGTGATAGGCACACCCTTCAATAAAATAGCCGTGGATTTTGTGGGTCCACTCCCCTAAATGCCCCGGGGGCACAGTTCATTCTGGTGATCATGGACTATGCCATGCGCTACCCGGAGGCCATACCCCTTGCAGCTGCTGGATGACCTTGGGCAAGCCATAATTCTGACAAGAGCTATCCTTGAAATGGCAGTTCTTGAAAGAGCTCTCTCAGCCCCACCTGCCTCACAGGGTGTCTGTTGTGGGGAGGGGAAGGGAAAGGAGTTTGTAAGCCGCTCTGAGTGAAGGGCAGGGTATAAATCCAATCTCCTCCTCCTCCTCCTCCTTCTCCTTCTTCTCCAAGAGACCATCAAGGAAGACTGGAGGCGCTAAGTGGAGGAAGACAATGGCAAACCACCCCTGCTCCTCTCTTGCCTAGAATACCCCGCCGAGGTGGTTGGTTGCAACTTGATGGCATGTTCTTTTTCTTATGGTAACTAGAGACATCGAGGGGACTTGTTGCTGTGGAATTTAATCACCCCTGACCCTGTTTGATTGCCAAAGGTCTTACTTGTTGGACTCAAAACATCGTCTTCTGTAAAATGAACGACATTTTAACACTTTAGAATATCCATATGTAGTCTTTATATAGCTCTGCTTCTCCATATTTGCTGCTAAAAAAAGCCTGCCTTGCTTGATGATGTCCTACCCTTTTGATGTATTACTCGTTTGGTTCTGGTTTGGTAAGAACTTTCCTTAGCGACGGGAAGAATAAAACCTGGGAGAATAGCCTTCCTGTTCTTGTCAGACTCTTTACATGAGTATAATTTAGAATCCTAGAATCACAGAGTTGGAAGGGGGCATACAGACCATCTATTCCCACCCCCTGCTCAATGCAGGATCAGCCTAGAGAGTCCCTGACAATTGATTGTCCAGCCACTGCTTGAAGACGGCCAGTGAGGGGGAGCTCACCACCTCCCTAGGCAGCTGGTTCCACTGTTGCACAACTCTTACTGTCAAAAGGTTTTCCCCAAGATCCACCCGGTCCCTTCCCACCCTTAATTTGAACCCATGATTGTGAGTCCTCTCCTCTGCTGCCAACTGGAACAGCTCCCCGCCCTCCTCCAAGTGGCAGCCCTTCAGATACTTCAACAGAGCCATCCTGTCTCCCCTCCACCTCCTCTTCTCCAGACTGAACATTCCCCAGTCCCTCAGCCTTTCCTCTTAGGGCTCAGTCATGACTCCTCTCCTCTTTCTACCCACCTCGCAGGGCCAAAATGAGACACGAGTTGACAGAAAACACATGGATTTTGTAATGTACGACAAAGACCCTGTCTCGTGAGATGGCAACATGATAAGTTTAGGGAAGGGCCACAGTCCAGGACCAATTCCCCTTCTACAAAGCCCTCGTATCCCCCGCTGTGTCTACCACAGTCCTATGGATCAGATGGGTGTGGGAGTTCTGTGTTCGGAACTAATTTCCCAAATGTTCGGATCAGTACTAAGTCATGTGGGAAGAGGGGGCTTAACCCCACCCCTCGCGCCGTTTTCCTGACCTTAGATGGTGTCAGGGAGTCCCCCCAGCTGTTTGCCCTCTTGAGGAAACCTACGTCGACATGGATCTCTCGGACCAAATCTGTGAGAACTTCGTAACGTGTGAACCAGAAGAATACAGATTTGCAGAAAGAAATACCTTAGGCTGTCCTTAGCACTGCCACTTAAAGTATCTCAGGTAGGTGGGCTATGAAAGCAGTCCTGGACAGACAGACAGAATCAAAACAACACAACAATCAAACACCCAAAAAAAAAATCCGCGAGTCTCATAATAAGACTTAATATACGCCATGTTCAAAGTACATCAGCAACCCTACATCCGTGTAACAACTCAAAGTCAACCCAGCATATTGTTCCAAGCAAAAGACCAAAGAATGGGGGAAATATTTTCAAGCAGGGTACCACGATTCTACGGAATGCTGTTAAATGTCGTTTTTGTCTGTCTTTGTCAAGTGTAAGAGCACTTACCAGATATATGCAGGAGGCTTTGTCTATTTTGAGAGGTTTGTTCCAAGAGCGTGAAATTGCTAAGTTCCTGAAAGCATTGTATTTGGAAGTACTGTGAAGGAACTCCACTGCAACTTCATTGACTTTATGAGAGGAAACGGACCAAGGCAATGGACGATTCTTGACAAAGATGGATAAAATGGACATTTAGAAGAAGGAGGAGGAGATTGGATTTATACCTCGCCCTTCTCTACCCAAAGGAGTCTCAGAGCAGCTGACAAACTCCTTTCCCTTCCCCTCCCCACAACAGACACCCTGTAAGATAGGTGGGGATGAGGGAGCTCTGAGAGAAACTGCTCTTTTCCAAGAACAGGTATGCCAGAACTATGGCTTGCCCAAGGTCATCCAGCAGGTGCAAGTGGAGGAGTGGGGAATCAAACCTGGTTCTCCCAGATTAGAGTCCGCAAACTTAACCACTACACCAAACTGGCACAGAATTTATCAGAATTCTGGGGAATCATGGTACCTCGTGCTGAGCATATCACATGTTAAGAACATAAGAGAAAGGCTGGCGACCCTTGGACTTTTCAATGTCAAAAAAAGACAGCTGAGGGGAGACATGATATAGGTTTATAAAATTATACATGGGATACAGAAAGTGAACAGAGGGAGTTCATAAGAATAAAACTTGGGGGTTACCCAGTGAACTTGCTGGCAAATATCAACATCCTGTTAAGCTTAGATGGAGTGGATCTGACAAACACAATTCGAGTAGGCCCAAATCCTGAAATATCAATTCGTGCTACAGGGCACAGAAATCTACATCTAACCCCATTTGATCTAGAAATATGGACATAAGAACATAAGAGCAAAAGAGAAGCCAATGTTGGATCAGGCCAATGGCCTGTCCAGTCCAAAACTCTGTCACACAGTGGCCAGAAATACCAGGTGCCATCAGGAGGTCCAGCAGTGGGGCCAGGACACTAGAAACCCTCCCACTGTTGATCCCCCAAGCACCAAGAATACAGAGCATCCCTTGCCCCAGCCTGAGAGTTCCTATCTATACCTTGTGGCTAACAGCCACTGATGGACTTCTGCTCCATATGTTTATCTAAGTCCCTCTTGAAACTGTCCATGCTTGTAGCTGCCACCACCTCCTGTGGCAGTGAATTCCATGTGTTAATCACTCTTTGGGTGAAGAAGGACTTCCTTTTATCTGTTCTAACCCGACTGCTCAGCAATTTCATGGAGTGCCCACAAAGAGTTCTTGTCTTGTGAGAAAGGGAGAAAAGGACTTCTTTCTCAACCTGCTCTATCCCATGCATAATCTTATAAACCTCGATCATGTCACCCCTCAGCCGTCGTTTCTCCAAGCTAAAGAGCCCCATGTGCTTTAACCTTTCTTCATAGGGAAAGTGTTCCAACCCTTTTTATCATTCTAGTTGTCCTTTTCTGCACTTTTTCCCAGTGCTCGAATATCCTTTTTGAGGTGTGGTGACCAGAACTGTACACGGTACTCCAAATGAGGTTGCACCATTGATTTATACAGGAGCATTATAATATTATGACGCTCTGGCAGCCTGTCCACATTATAGATTCTGATTCTACCTGCAGTTAAGGGGGGTGTGTATCAGGGAAGGAGCGGGCTATTTAATTGGCCAATAGCTTCAGGACAGCAGCCGATCGGGAAAGAGCCCAGCCATCTATGTGCATGGCCACTACTGCCTCCGCTGCCAGTGACTCCCACTGCTTGATTACTCGTTGAGTAAAGAAGTATTTCTTTTTGTCTGTACGGAACCATTCTACCGGTTCCCCGCGGACACCTTTTTTCTCTGCAGTGACATTATAATCGCACGGTGGCGGCAACTCTTACATTGTAACATTTTAGAAAAATTTTAATTGGGAGATTTTTCTCGCGCCTTTAATTTACACCCGAGAGTCTTATTATAACTGTCTGACTGATGGCGCCCGCAAACAACATCCTCACAATTACTGTTCACACAGTCATCTGTGCTTAACCTAAGGCCCCCACCACCACCCTCTGAAACCACATGGGGGGGGTGATGAAGGCGAGGTTCATATCCCACAGCTGATAAGCCGTAACGCAGGGCACATTTCAACCCACATCTTTCTAGGGTTGCCAGTTCCAGGTTGGGAAATTCCTAGATGTTTGGGGGGTGGAGTCTGTGGGGGCGGGGTTTGGGGAGGGGAGGGATTTCAGTGGGGTACAATGTCATAGACTCCAGCTTCCAAAGCTGCCTTTTCTCCAGGGGAACTGATATCTGTTGCCTGGAGTTCAGTTGTAATCCCGGGAGATTTCCAGCTGCTGCCTGGAGGTTGGTAACCCTACACCTTTCCCAGGGCTATTTTTGGGCAGGAACACACAGGAACGGCATTCCGGCTGGCTCCCGAGTTGGCCACACCCAACAGGAACTCATTAGCATAATAGGCCACACCCAGCAGCAGAAACTGATTAGGATTGGCTACATTAGGGGTGTGTGGCCTAACATGCAAAGGAGTTCCTGCTACAAAAAAAAGCCCTGTCGTTCTGACAACAAAACAAGGTAAACATGGGGGTGTGGCCTGATATGCTAATGAGCTGTGCTGTCAGGGGTGTGGCCTAATATGTTAATGAGTTTCTGCTGTTGGGTGTAGTCTATTACGCTAATGAGTTCCTGCTGGGCTTTTCTACAAAAAAAGCCCTGGCCTTTCCTATATTTTACGCTGCATGTGAATCTCAAGAATGGTCGCCGTACACAAGTCTGTTTCGCAGGAAGGTGCACAACTGATGGATGAGCTTTCGGAAATCTGACTAGCAGCCAGATCTGCAGGATGGTAGCTGCACGTCCCACTTATCGTAAGTGACATCTGTGTGCATTGAAAGCAGATATCTTTATATGTGTGTTTTTCTTTTTAATTCGAGGATGTAGCTATTCTGAATGCTAATTTCCCTTTAGGGTATCTTTTTTTTTAAAGGGGAAAATAGCCAGCAGCTGTCTTTCTAAAATCGATATATCTCAGAAGTGGGTTTGACACATGACTGATTTTCTGCCACTGAGTAATGGGTCCCTAATTTCACGTTAATTCTGTTGCCACTGCTTTGACTGTTTATCGGTTTAGATAAGCCGCTATTGTGCCTTGACTGACTGTTGACTTTACGTGACACTGACGGATTTAATATTTCTTGTTTGCTACCCCAAGAAGCAGGTGGCTGCAGAGTCTATCTATTAGGGGTGCCACCCTCCAGGTGGGACCTGGAGACCTCCTGCTACTGCAGTTCATCTCCAGACAACCAAGATTAGTGTCCCTGGAGAAAATGGCTGCTTTGGAAGGTAGACTCTCTGGCATTCTGCCCGGCCGTCAGGTTCCCAGTCAAATCACTCTCCACCCACACTTTGGCCGTGAGATGCTTTATTGAAGAGAGGAGATGCTATGGGTCCAAATGCTTTGTTAGGACTAATTTGCAGAGGAGGGGGAAGCAACTGTTAAGTATGCAACTCAACACGATTGGATTTCAGCAAAAGTGATTTCAGCTTTATTCTAACAGCAAACTCAATTCAACAACACACACACATGGAATAGTGGAGCGCAGCTCCCTTTTTAAATGATCCAGGCTGTCAAAACCACACCCATAAATCAGTTAACAACCAATCAGGAAACAAGGATAAAGACCAATGAGGTCTGTTCCCTCCAAAATGCTATGTACATTTACGATTGGCTATTTACAAGGCTTCACAGAAACCGACCAATGGAAATGCGACAGATTACAATCCCTCTTCATGTCCGAAGCTTAACAGGTAAAAGACAGGACAGATTCTAGCTTCAGGATGTAACAGCAACATACAGGTAAAACTCCAAGATTCCATCCACGCCAACATCAGTGTTTCTATAGCAACCCAGACAGATATCCGGTCATCCTTTCTAGCCCAGCTGGGCACCAGACTACGCCAAGGACATTCTCATGAGAACGCTGTCATGGGGCTTACTTCGGGAAGTTACCAAGCAATCCTCCCTCATGCTCTAACATAGGGTGCGTTCAGACATGCCGTTTAGTCCGCTTTCGGCACGCTTCAGGAACGGATTTTATGTGCACGTTCACACACCCAACATCTGTGCACCGTCCCCAGCCATCGCTTTCCGGATCAAACCCCCTTTAAAACGGAGTATTTTGTTACCACTTACCCAAGTGGTGTTCTCTTGATTCTCCGATTTTGAGCCGCACTTTTCTGACATCTGATCGCTCCTGCCACTTCCGGGTGCTTCAACCCCCTCCCCTCTGGAAAGCCGCCACGGAAGCCTCAGACTTCCACTTTTCGTCTGCCGTTTTTTTAATGCCTTGGCGGTGTGCGCTTGGACGGAGCTCGCACTCCATCTGAATAATTTGGTGTTGTTGCAGAAATGGCTACCTCATTGCTCACCCAGATGAGTTTGAGACCCTGCAGGGCTCTTTTTGTAGCAGGAACTCCTTTGCATATTAGGCGACACACCCCTCATGTAGCCAATCCTCCACGAACTTTCTGTAATGGCCTCGGTGGGTCTGGTGTGGGAACAGGTGGAAATCCCACAGGACAACCAGGCAGAAAGGACCAGGTAATCACTCACAGTACAGGTGCAAACAGGAGAGTGGTCAAGAGGCAGTCCAAGAGTCAGGTATCCGGACAGAGGAATCATCAGTCAGTCCAAGAGTCAGGGGTCCAGAAGTCAGGTGGTCCAATGTTCAGTCCAGGTTCAGACCAACAGAGATTCCAGTCAACAAGTCAGGAGGCAAGGTGGGTGGCGATGCAGCTGTGGTATAACATTGTGTCTGCAAGGAGCAGTTTCCCTCTTCCTGGATTTATAGCTGACTCTCCATGGGTTGGTGAGCTGCTGCTAATTCTGGCACCCATCCCTGCAAGTACTCATCTGGCGAGAGGTGTCTGAGATTCATCACACATTCACTGTGATGGGCTCTGAGCTCTGATCTCCACTGATGGTGATGGCGCTCAAGGGGTGTTGGAGAAACGCTGGGCCCGGCCTCCTCCCTCTCCTCCGTGTCTGATGCCTGGTGACTTGCTTGCAGCTGGAGGAGAGGGCAAATTGGTTACAGCCGGTGTTTGCCTGTCCCTGATGACTGATGGGATCCATTGCAGCTGGCTGTTCCTCGCCCTCCAAGGAGGAGATATTGTTATCAGGCTGAGCACCCGTCTGGTCAGGCTGGGAACCAAGGAGACGTATGACACGTGCAGAGCTCTTCTTACAGGGGCTACTGTAAGCTCTTGGAGGACTGGCTACATTAGGGGTGTGTCACCGAATATGCAAAGGAGTTCCTGCTGCAAAAAGAGCCCTGCAAGTTGCGAGAATCCCACTGCACTTTGCAAACTGTTTGTTTTCCCCTTCCGCATCCAGTCCTTTAAAGTACAGACAGAATTTCAGATGGGGAATTGCGTATCCGAATATGCCACCAAACATAGGACTATTTCTTCCATTTTACAGATAGGGTGTTGCACTCCATAGACAGTAATTCAGGGGGTCCCCAACCTTTTTGCCACTGACCTGGATAGCCCAGGACAGCCCGATCTCATCAGATCCCGGAAGCTAAGCAGGGTCAGCCTTGGCTGGTATTTGGATGGGAGACCTCCAAGGAATACTAGGATCGTGATGCAGTGGCAGGCAATGGCAAACCCCCTCTGAAACGTCTCCTGCCTTGAAAACCATCCTGGTCCACCTCTGGAAGCATGGAGGAGGGATTCCCTTCCTGCTTAAGGGATTGACCTCTTCAGCCCTCAGTACCAGAGGCAACCCCGTCCAGCTTTCTTTTCAGGTATAGAAGTCAGAAGACTGGACGGGCAATAACTAATGAATAATGAATAATGGTTCGAATGTGACTCTGAGGGAGTTGTATGGTGGTTTTTTAAGTGGGTAGGATATGAAAAAAGGGGGCGGGGAAACGCCTATGAAATAGAGTATAAATATATATTGTATGAAATACAATATGTACTCGATAAACTTTAAATATTAAAAAAAACGTACGGGGTCACCATACATCAGCTGTGACTTGATGGTACTTCCCACCTACAACAGCCTTTTTGAGACTGCAGGGCAATTTTGGGATTTCGAGAGGGAGGTGGTGAGCAGTGTTCCCTCTAAGCTGAGTTAGTGTGAGCTAGCTCATGGTTTTTTAGCCTCCAGCTCACACATTTTTGTCTCTGCTCCGGAAGGATGGCTCCAGAGCAAACTAAGTTATGCAGTAGCCAACAACAGTTACTCACAACTTTAATGCCAGGAGCTCACAAGATAGAATTTTTGCTCACAAGACTCCACAACTTAGAGGGAACATTGGTGGTGAGTGCCATACTAAATGTTTGGTGTAGAGTGTGTGGACTCTAATCTGGGAGAATCGGGTTTGATTACCCCACTCCTCCACTTGCACCTGGATGGATGACCTTGGGCAAGCCATAGTTCCTGCACAGCTGTCCTTGAAAAAGAGCCATTTCTGTCAGAGCTCTCTCAGCCTACCTACCTCACAGGGTGTCTGTTGTGGGGAGGGGAAGGGAAAGGAGTTTGTCAGCCGCTCTGAGACTCCTTTGGGTAGTGAAGGGCAGGGTATAAATCCAATCTCTTCTCTTCTTCTTCTTCTTCTTCTTCTTCTTCTTCTTCTTCTTCTTCTTCTTCTTCTTCTTCTTCTTCTTCTTCTTCTTCAGAACTGTTTCCTCAAGAGCAGTTCTCTCAGAGCTCTCTCAGCCCCACCTACCTCACAAGATGTGTGTTGTGGTGAGAGGAAGGGAAGGAGATTGTCAGCCGCTCTGAGACTCCTTCGGGTAGCGAAGCGCCTGGTATAACTCCAATCTCTTCTTCTTCTCTTCTTCTTCCACTGCCTATCACGTCATTTTTCACTTAGGTGGAGCCGTGCCAAGTAATACCCAAGCAGTTCAACAGATGCTGGGTATTAGTTCCGAGATCTTGACACCTTAAACAGTCTCACCTGTTACTGCAAGTTATTTGGCTCCCGAATAATTTATTCGCTTTGCTCACATTCGTGGCATAGATTTATATATCTTTTAGTGCATATTATTGGCAAATATAAATCCCATTCATTGTCACACTCATATTTTAGGAGAGCGCAACACAGTAAATAAGGTGCTACAGCGGCCACCTCTTCTGCATACCAATCGCCGCATCTCACCAGACAGCCTCATTTGAGTCTGGTGGGGAAGCGAAGAGAGCCGTGCAAATTATTCTCTCTCTGCTTTTGACTCCAGGAATAGACAACAGAGAGATGAAGATGGGAAACGAAGCGGGTTTTTTTCCCCCCCCAGCCTTGTAAAACTGTCAACATTTGCATCTGAAGTATCCGCTGCCAAATGTCAGCTGGAAGACATGACGTCTGGCATGGGTACGAGGCAGAGTTACTGAGGGGGGCATTTCCCTCCACCCCACCGTGTTGTTGTTTTTTTGACATGACTTTGACACAAATTAGGCCTTCTAAAACTTTGAAGGAAGTTGAGAGGGAGAGGGCAGAGTGTCAGATGCTGCCAGGCTGTTTAAAACCACAACAATAGCGGCTCAGATGAAATGCACATCACAAAGGAGAAAGGGGGTGAAGGGAAGGTGGCGGAGTGGTTAAATAGGGGTGCGAAGGAAGCCATCAAAGGTCGCAGAGGAAAAAATTGATAACTCACTGGAGAAAAACCACTGTTCTGTAAATTTTAACACATTTTGGCTGGGATCCTATGCACAATTAGATCCAACATAGGTGCGATCAGACAACAACATCTGGGGAGCGCCCTGCAGCTGTCGGCAACCTGTTCTGCTCTGCCGCAGAAGCAGAGTTAAAAGACATCGGGGAAAATCCAGGAGTAAACAGGTTGCAACAGGCCACGGATGGACTTTCCCCTGTCTGATCACTCCAGCGTGCTCTCATGCCATCGGGATGGTCTGATGAGGCCATCCTGATTCCGTGCTGTTGTTTTTTTTCTTCCCCTTTGCAGTATGTGCATCATCGCAAACTCCACAGGGAGCCCTCAATGCGGTGGTGTGATTCACCAATCCCTCGTTTAAGCACATGGGGGGAAATCGGCACAGAAAAAGCCAACTCAATCGCAGTTGTGTCTGATCACACACTGACAGAGTGCACTCGCAGCTTCAAAGGGAAGTGTGATTGTGCAACGGCGGGTCAAATTCCTCCGGAGGAAATAGCCTCGCTTCTCCCCCCCATCCTTTTTTCTGGCGTGTGTGACCGCAACTTTTATGTTTTTTTTATATTGCAAATATCTATCATAAGGAACATTCATTGCATGAAATACATTTCATGAGTAAATATATATAGGTCTGTGGTCAAAGACTATAAAGAATGGTACTAAAGGTAAAGGTTCCCTTGCTTGAAAGCCAGTCGAATCCGACTCTAGGGTTGCGGTGCTCATCTCCGTTTCCAAGCCGAAGAGCCAGCGCTGTCTGAAGACGTTTCCATGGTCATGTGGCCAGCATGACTAAACACCAAGGCGCACGGAACGCTGTTACCTTCCCACCAAAGTGGTACCTATCTATCTATTTGCAATTTCTTGCTTTCGAACTGCTAGGTTGGCAGGAGCTGGGGCTAGAGACGGGAGCTCACTCCGTCATGCGGCACTCTCGGGTCTCGAACTGCTGAACTACTGACCTTCTGCAGCCTGCAGTTCAGCATCTTAACCACTTGAGCCACCGCAGTACAGTACAAAATCCTGACGTAAATATTATGAACTCAGTCCTGGCCATGTTCCTGGATTCTTTTAGTGGTGCTATCACTTTAAGGCATCTTAATGGAGCGGTGAAGGGAAAAAAACGGACTAAAGAGCCTTCATTTTTCAAAGCCCTTAGCCAACATATATAACTTCATCCACTGTCATCTGTTAAACACAGAGAAAAACTTCAATGAGGTGGAGGAAAAGATGCATGTGAAAAGTATGTAAGAATCTAAGGAGTGTAAAAGATATAGAGGTCAACCTTCTCCGGAATAGAAAGCTGTTTCAAATATCTTTTTCAGCTTTGCCTCTCTGTAGATGTTCATCACCAATCTCTTCACAGAGCACTACAGGAATGACAATAAATACGGATCAACACAATATCTCTCTAATGTCTTCCCCAAGCTCTTCAAAGGTCACAGGGCTGCCTTTCCAACGTGGAAGTTGCCATGCCAAAAAGGAGGATCTTATTTCTTACAAATGCTCATTGGAGAAACAAGGACAAACATGTCCTTAAATACATCAAAAACAGAGAAACCAGCCAAGGAGCTTTTGTGGGTGAAAAGATTACTCAAGGACAATAGGGAGAACCATCTTCACTGAAGATGCCTGAGAGTAGCTCACACCCCAAACGAATATTGGGGGGAGGGTATCCTCTGCCCCAGGGCAATTGGCAGAACGTATGACTGAAGTACTGCAGGCAGTGACTGCAGCCATGAAATTAAAAGACGCCTGCTCCTTGGGAGGAAAGTGATGGCAAACCTAAACAGCATGATAAAAAGTAGAGACATCACCCGGCCAACAAGAGTCCATATGGTCAAAGCAATGGTATTCCCAGTAATAATGTATGGCTGCAAGAGTTGGACTATAAAGAAGGCTGAATGCCAAAGAATAGATGCTTTCAAATTATGGTGTTGGAGAAGACTCTTGAGAGTCCCTTGGACTGCAGGGAGATCAAATCAGTCAATTCTGAAATTAATCAACCCTGACTGTTCTCTGGAAAGCCAGATCCTGAAGCTGAAGCTCAAATAATTGGGCCACCAAAGGAGACGGGAGCCCTCACTGGAGAAGACCCTGATGCTGGGAAAGACTGAAGGTCAAAGAAGAAGGGGACGGCAAAGGATGAGATGGTCAGACAGTGTTATCAAGGCAACAGACATGAAATTAAGCAAACTTCAGAGCACGATGGAAGACAGGAGGGCCTGGCGTGATATGGTCCATGGGGTCGCAAAGAGTCGGACTCGACTGTGCGACTGAACATCAACATGACTGAAGCTAGAATTAAGTTTGAGTCCAGCGGCACCTTTAAGACCAACAAAGTTTTATTCAAAGTTTGAGCTTTCATGTGGGTGCCCACTTCATCAGATAACGAAATGGAATTACATATCATGTTTGTATATATAGGGGTGGCTTGTTAAATCAGCATGCAAAATAGTGAAGATTTTTTTTTTCCCCGCTTGCCCAAAATTGGGCAAGGTTTATTATTTTGAAAGATTACATAGAAAAAAGAGCAATACGGTTTAACATATCTAGCCGAGTGTCTCGCTCACAACATCATGTTTACATACACATTACCATTTTTTCCCCTTGTTTTAATTTGTATTCCACAGCAAACACCAAAGATCTAATTCCAGTAAACAGCTAATTTTTCTATATCCTATCTGTTATATTTCATTTCATCTATAATATACTAGCATAAATCAATTTTATATCAATAAAAACAGAGAAGGGAAGAAACAGGTATTTCTTAGCAGTTTGACAGCTCTAATTTAGGCAATGTGTTTCTTGTATGTTAACACTCTTGACCCTTTAAATTATCCATACATAATTTTGGCAACGTCAGCTTTCAAAATCCCTTTTACTTGCACACCTAAACATGGCAAATTGTATTTTCTCCACAGTATCCGCTCTCAACCTAACAATGCCAAAAAGCTCTTGCCTTAGACTGTATCATCCCACCTTTTCTCTAACAAAAAAATTAATTCATTATACCTTCTCTAGGTAAGCAGTCCATTACTTATATTCCCCCCTGCAATATCCATTTTAAGATTCAAACTGCCCTATATCTGACAATATGAAGTTGTTTTTTTAAAAAAAAGATCAAAAGAATGACAAGTCCAGTTTCTGGTTATCATCTGTTTGGGTTCAAATTGGGGGGACGACGACGACAACATGGGTAATAAATATGTCAGAACTGGAAATTGATGTGCCCTGTGGTGGCTCAAGTGGTTAAGATGCTGAACTGCAGGCTGTGGAAGGTCAGTAGTTCAGCAGTTCGAGACCCAAGACTGCCGCATGACGGAGTGAGCTCCCATCTCTAGTTCCAGCTCCTGCCAACCTAGCAGTTCGAAAGCAAGACATTGCAAGGAGATAAATAGGTACTACTTTGGTGGGAAGGTAACAGTGTTCCGTGCGCCTTGGTGTTTAGTCATGCCGGCCACATGACCACGGAAACGTCTTCGGACAGCGGCTTGGAAACGGAGATGAGCACCGCAACCCTAGAGTCGGATTCGACTGGCTTTCGAGCAAGGGAACCTTTACTTTTACCTAAATGGTAAGAATCCCGTCCTTAGACCCCCCCATCCATGTCCTTCCTAGCACGGAGGCAAACTTTACGGAAGTGCGCGTGCACACGGAAGCTCACACCTCGAATAATCCTTTGTTGATCTTCAAGGTGCCTGGCTGGACTCAAAACTTTGTTCTGCTGCTTCAGACCAACATGGCGGCTGCCCACCTTGATGAAGCTAGAATCGTTGAACATATAGAAGACCACGAGCGTGGCATTTGTACTCTTTCCTTGAGAGCCTTTACGTCAGGGCTGTAGCCAGGATTTTGTAATTTGGGGGGCCTTTAAATAAGTAGGGGGGCACTGACGTCACAACCTTCAAAATAAAAAAAAAATAAAAACTCACTTTTGCAGCGTTTGCAGTCTGCTTGCCTGTGGAGGGAAGCAAGCCGCACTTGGGGAAGGGATGGCAGTGGGGAGTCCTCCGGGTGGCCCAGAGAGCTGGGGGCTGCATGGAAGGCAGGGGGCCTTGGCAGGGAGTCAGGGGGCCAGGCCCCGGAATGCCCCAGTGTAGCTATGGGCCTGCTTTATGTGTAACCTCTGTAAAGGCACCTCTTTGTGGTGTTCTGAGGCGACGTGTGGAGAAAATGGCGGCTTTGGAGAGTGGTCTCTATGGCATTCTATCTGCCTTAAGTCCCTCCCTCCTCCAGACCCCGCCCTCCCCAGGATCCACCCCCCAATCACCAGGGATTTCCCAACCCTACTCAAAGGGTTGCCAACGCTGGGCTTGGAAATAGCTCGAGATCTGAGGGGTGAAGCCTGGAAGAGTGGGGTTTAAGGGAGGGAAGGAACCTCGGCAGAGTAGAATGCCAGGCAGTCCTCCTTCCAAAGCAGCTGTTTTCTCCAGGAGTAGTTGGATAAATGTTTTAAGTAAAAAATTAATTAATAAGCAATTTGTGTCATCTGGAGACCATTCCAAAGGGCTGAGGAAGTGTTTTGGAAGTTTTCTGGGCTTATGAGAGGCTTTAGACTATGTCTTGGGTTCTTCTTTTGAGAAAGCATCAGCAATACGCGGGCACTCCACAGCTAGCCAACGCATGAAGCAGTGATGGAACCTGCCTTAAGCAATGTTGGAACTTGTTTTTTTGTGAAGACGACCGTCAACGGGACCTGTCCTGATCAAGGCTTATTTGTGGGCCATTAATTGTGCAAGCGTCTTATATTACTATTTGTAGGCGTATCTTTCGTGAATGCCTGTGGTTTTGTATTATATCAATTTCATGATGGATTGAATGGTAGACAGAGGTATCTTTTTCACTGATATTTGTTAATGTAGTCCTGATTTTCATGTTTTCATATAAACAACTTTATAGTAATTGGTGTCGTTTATATTTTATACACAGTTTTTTGCTGGGTCGACTGTCTACTGTGTATCTCCAATTTTGTTTTGTTTGGGCCCACCTGGAAGTTGGCACCCTGACCTACATACATACATAAGCGCCATCAAGTTACAACTGACGTACGGCAACCCCAGTAAGGGTCTTTCAAGGCAGGTGAGCCGCAGAGGTGGTTGGCCATGGCCTTCCTCTGCAGCACCATCCAAGTACCAACTCGGCTTAGCTTCTGAGATCTATCTAGGGTTGCCAGGTCTGGTCTGGAAAATACCTTTGGGGGTGGATCCAAGAGAGGGCGGGGTTTGGGGAGGGGAGAGGAGAGGCTTCAGCATGGTACAATACCATAGAGTACCCCCTTCAAAACAGCAATTTTCTCCAGGGGAGCTGATCTCAGTCAGCTGGAGATGAGTCCTAAAAGCAGGAGATCCCCAGGCCCCACCTGGAGGCTGGCAACCCTAGATCTATCCTATGTCTAACCTTCTCCTTCCAACCCTACTCAATATTTGATCACAAAAACCACTGTTTATGAAACTAAGGCCCCGGTCACACGGGCCAGATAACATGGGGGGGAGGCGTGGCTTTTTGCACCGGCGCACTTTGACCCGCCTGAACGTGATCAGACACGACAGTGGGGAATTTGGGTTTCAGTTCTTCAGCCCACATTTCTGGCATGCTGCAACACGCTGCAACAGGAGCACGCTGGAGCGATCAGATGGAGGAAGTCGCAAGTGTTAGATAGTGGACTTTCTCCAGTACCTTTTAACTCTGGATATTAAGCCAGGCACAACAGGTTGGCAACGGGTGCATGATGCTTGCCAGACATGCCCATTTGATTGTGACCATAAACTCCTCCTGGCATCCATGAGTATCCCGCAGCAACTTCTGCGTGTGATCGGGGCCTAGAACATTCAACATGCTGGGCCCAGAGACAGCCTTGCCTCTCCAGCTGAAAGACAGGCTAATTACAAAGGGCCTGTCTCTAATTCTGAGGCTGTTTCTGAAATCGCAGGATTATCCCGGTGCAGTCAGTCCGCCTTGAGTCTCTTTTAATGCAGCGAGCATGACTGAGCAAACAGCCGCTATCCAAGTTGACAGCTTTTGGGCTCCCCGGCAAGAGGCTCTATTTAATGTTTTGACATATCATTAAAAGGAAACATGGCGAACACAGATAGCGGCTTTGTTCTTGGTCTGGTGAGCACTTGTAATGTTTCCCAGGTTGCTTGTGCTGTCCTGTGCATTTTCACAAATTGTATACACACGCACACACGTATATGCATATACATATATAATTTTAAAAATAAATAAAGGTTTTGCATTCTTCCCTTCACACTGCACATATTCTCCTAGAACGCTGAGCGCTTTCACACACATGAAATAACCCACTTTCAACCCACTTTCTATTTTTATTATTTTTTATATATATGTTTTATTTTACCATTTAAAGGGACACAAAACGAAAAGGTTTCGAAGAGACTTCCTCTGAACGTCATCATACTTTTTGAGTGGCAACAAACAAGATACATAATGCCCCTGTATAAATCATTGGTGCAACCTCATTTGGAATACTGTGTACAGTTCTGGTCACCACATCTCAAAAAGGATATTATAGCACTGGGAAAAGTGCAGAGAAGGGCAACTAGAATGATAAAAGGGTTGGAACACCTTCCCTATGAAGAAAGGTTAAAATGCTTGGGGCTCTTTAGCTTGGAGAAACGACGGCTGAGGGGTGACATGATCGAGGTTTATAGGATTATGAATGGGATTGAGCAGGTTGAGAAAGAAGTACTTTTCTCCCTTTCTCACAATACAAGAACTTGTGGGCACTCCATGAAATTGCTGAGCAGTTGGGTTAGAACAGATAAAAGGAAATACTTCTTCACCCAAAGAGTGATTAACACATGGGATTCACTGCCACAGGAGGTGGTGGCAGCTACAAGCATGGACAGTTTCAAGAGGGAATTAGATAAACATATGGAGCAGAAGTCCATCAGTGGCTATTAGCCACAGGGTATAGATGGGAACTCTCAGTCTGGGGCAGGTGATGCACTCTATACTTGGTGCTGGAGGGGGCAGCAGTGGGAGGGCTGCTAGTGTCCTGGCCCCACTGCTGGACCTCCTGATAGCACGTGGTATTTTTGGCCACTGTGTGGCACAGAATGTTGGACTAGATGGGCCATTGGCCTGATTCCACATTGGCTTCTCTTATGTTCTTATGTAAACTCTCTACAATGGATTTGGGGTGGGGAGGGGATCTCACCAGGGTACCAAGCCATAGAGTCCACCATTTAAAGCAGCCATTTTCTCTGGGGGAACTGAGCTCTGTCATCTGTACTGGATACTGTAACTCTGCATGCAAGAGGATCTGGGAGGGAAAGGGTTAAGAGGATTCTCTCTCTCTCTCTCTCTCTCTCTCTCTCTCTCTCTCTCTCTCTCTCTCTCTCTCTCTCTCTCGTACACTTGGCAGTCAGCCCCACCCTCTCATCAGTTAGATGCTGAGCCTCTTCAGTTAGATGCTGAGCCTTTCGTCTGAGCCAGTTTGGTGTAGTGGTTAGGAGTGTGGACTCTAATCTGGGAGAACCAGGTTTGATTCCCTACTCCTCCACTTGCACCTGACTGGATGACCTTGGGCAAGCCACAGTTCTCTCAGAGCTGTTCTCTCAAGAGCAGTTCTCTGAGAGCTCTCTCAACCCCATCAACCTTACAGGGTATCTGTTGTGGGAAGAAGAAGGGAAGGAGATTGTAAGCCGCTCTGACACTCCAAGTGAAGTGCAAGGTATAGTTACAATCTCTTCTTCTCCTTTTTCATCTCCTTCTTCTCCATCTTCTTCTCCTTCCTCCTCCTCCTCCTCTTCTTCTTCTATAGGACTTCTCTTCTCTCTCTTATGTGGGCTTGGAGCTGTAGCAAGTTAACCTTTTTGAAGTTAATCTGTTCGCAATGAGTTAAATGTCCTGTCATGAATTTCTCATGTTAGACGTGCTTCTGTTTTTGGAAGTAACATTTCTTTCTCTCATTACCATTGGAGTCAGATCATCTCTGTAATTTCTTTGAACACCATTGTTCCCTTACCTGAGAAACATGGAGGATTGGGGATACTGCATAAAGCTCTGCTTCCAAGTCAAATGAATTTATTTTTTTTTTACATTTAACCCAATAATCTGGACATCCGTTGATAATTTCAGTAGATTTCCAGGGGGCCCCGCCTGGAGGCCGGCAACCCGAAAAGGTAGCAAAAGCCCATTCCGGCCATGACGCTTTCTCAGTCGCTATTTTGTCACTGTGAAAGATCTAAGAAAACTGCTAGCTTTCACATTGAAATCAATGGCATTTGAATGCATTTTCACTTTGGCTGGATTCGGCCAACTCTTTCCTTTACAAATCTTCTGGCTGAACTACAACGAATGCAGCCAAAGCCAAAGCATGAGAAGAGGGAGCCAGGGAAGTGGCAGGACGCCGACTTTCCCGGTCCAAGATTGATGCTTTTATTCTCTGCCGCTTATAGAAGTGTCAGGAAATAGCCAGTTTAATGCCTCAGCGTGGGCTTGATGTGATCAGTATCTATCTTGCCTAAGGACTCCGGACGAAATCCGTGCCCGGATCGTTACGCCGACTGCAATATTTTCTCATTAGCGTGAGATGACATTTTTTTTTTCTCCAGGTGAGTCATAAACTCCAGGTCCTGAATGGAGTGATCTTTTGGGCTCCCAGTACACTTCTGGCTGGGATGAAAAAATATTAAATCCGTTTCCGCCGTTATGTCAATGCGAGCGCTTAAAAACTCGCCAAGATCAGCAGCCTGCGCGTGGAGATAATGCAGCGCTCGATTAGATGTGACATTTGATTCTGAAAAGATGTCGGATTTCCACCTGCAAGGAAGGCGATTGCTTTGTTTGTTAAAAGTTAATACAGCCGTTCAACATCTGGCCTTCGCGTGCTCTGGAAACTAGGGCATATTGCTCCCGCTCGTTTCAACCGGGATTGATAAATCGCTTAACTTAACAAATTAGTCTAATAGCTGCTTAGTCTCTATTGACTGTATTGGACGCCTCTGAAATCCTGCCACAGTAAGAAATCTCTCAAAACATGGTAAAAGCAATTAAAACCATAACACTGTGTATGAACTACTTTATCTTCTGGTGCCTTTAATCAGAGTATTTTCCTCTCACCATAAGCATTTTAAGAGGTCATAAATTTTTCGTCTGTGGTTAGCTGCATAGTGCTAAGAAATAGCTGGGATGGCAACTGTCGAGCAAGAATCATGTATTCTATCCTAAATAAGCCAAATTATCTGCAAAAGCTCTACTTCAAATTCTAATTTCTGCCATTTTCTTCACCATGAGGTGTGAATGGCCCTGGGGAAACATATAGATTTTGGCTGGCTCAGTTTGTGCTACCTGTGTTGTACCTGATAGTGTCATTTGTATTGCATCATGAGTTTTGTAGTCTTAGGGTTCCATAAACTGATATATGTTCACATAGATATTTTTGTTCGCCCAAAGAAGGATGGTTTAGCAAGAAGGAACTGCAATGCTTCAAGAACACAGATGCCTTGGGGCAGGCACTTCAGATATTTCAAGAATAGAAATGGTTTGACACAAAAAACTAATGAGCTAAACTAAGCATTGCGTGTGTGTGGCTCTTTCTGCACTCTTCTTTTAATTCATGTTCATCATGGTGTCCTCCAAGCAATTCAGCACTAAAATCAAATTCAACCAGGTTTTTCCCCCCCATTCTGCATTACATTACCTCCCTTCAGTGGTCAGCCCAGTTTCAGCCTGCTGTTGCCCCAGGGTTATAAGAACATAAGAGAAGCCAATGTTGCATCAGGCCAACGGCCCATCCAGTCCAACACTCTGTGTCACACAGTGGCCAAAAATACCAGGTGCCATCAGGAGGTCCAGCAGTGGGGCCAGGACATGAGAAGCCCTCCCACTGTTGACCCCCTCGAGCACCAAAAATACAGAGCCTCCCTTGCCCCAGGGTCCTTATCTATACCTTGTGGGTAATAGCCACTGACAGACCTCTGCTCCATATGTTTGAGTTATTTGGATGCTGTTTTGCTGTGAAGTTAACTTGCCTTGATTGAGAGAACACTGAGAAAATCCAGAGTGACAAATGCAGAAAGGAGTTGGAAACTTGCTTCCAACTTACGGCAACCCCTGACCATGTGAATTGATAACCTCCAAAATGTCCCATCATTAGCAGCCTTGCTCAGGTCTTGCAAACTGGCTTCTTTTATTGAGACAATTCCATCTCCTGTTGGGTCTTCCTCTTTCCCGGCTGCCTCCCACTTTTCCCAGCATGCTTGTCATTTCCAGTGAGTCTTGTCTTCTCATAATGTGACCCAAATACAATAGCCTCAGTTTGGCCATTTTAGCTTCTAGGGAGAGTTCGGGCTTGATTCGGTTTACAACCCACTGATCTGCCTTTTCGGCGATCCACGGTGTCCATAAAACTCTCCTCCAATAACATAGGTACTTCCATGATATTTCAGAGCTTCAGACCAAAGCGTATGCTTTCTCGTAACAAACAATAAGCGATTACAAGCAAAACGATAAAAGACTGCAACCGATAAAATATTACAGGAACGTATGGGCTGTAGCCTGAAGAGCTGAAATATCATGCAAGTACATGATGTTCATTCATGAAAGCGTGGCTTATAAGAGGATGTGTAAAAACGCAGGGCTATTTTTGGGCAGGAACGCACAGGAACGGAGTTCTGGCTGGCTCTCAAGTTGGCCACGCCCAGCAGGAACTCATTAGCATAACATATGACTTTGTCAAAACAGCTAGCAATTTTATAATATATTTACAAAGGCAGAAGTTGGGTTTTGTCTCTTTAAGATGCAGGTCCAACAAACAGCCAGCTGGCAATAATGATAGGCTATAGATATGTATATGTAAGTAGCAAGAGTGGCTTTGTATTACACTAATGGATCTGACGAGTCTTACTATGGGATATGAATAGAGCGTTTGCCAAATGGATCAATATCATAAGTATATTATAAAATTGCTAGCTGTTTTGCATAGTCTTGCATTACTCTCTTGTTAATAATACAATTTTATCTTTGTAATTAGATATCGGCAGGGCTTTTTTGGTAGAAAAAGCCCTGCAGGAACTCATTAGCATATTAGGCCACACCCCTGACAGCACAGCTCATTCGCATATTAGGCCACACCCCCATGTTACCAGGAGTGTGTTCACCCAGCCACACCCACCTTTTGCTTCCTATTCTGTTTACCTTGTTTGTTGTCAAAACCCCAGGGCTTTTTTTGTAGCAGGAACTCCTTTGCATGTTAGGCCACATAACCCTAGTGTAGCCAATCCTCATGAGTTTCTGCTGTTGGGTGTGGCCTGTTATGCTAATGAGTTCCTGCTGGGTGTGGCCAACTTGGGAGCCAGCCGGAACTCTGTTCCGGTGTGTTCCTGCCCAAAAATAGCCCTGGATATAGGTATTTCAATGCTACCCACTTTGACAAAGTTACACGAAACGAGATATTACATGCATGGTTCGTTGGTGTTGATGGTGTTTGAATTGCTTCCAGTAAACTGAATATTGGAAAAAGAAATTTCTAGTCTTTGGAGACTTTTTTTGGCATAATACATCATGGTTGTTTGCTCCTTCTCAACTTCCATCCCGTGATCTCTCTCTTTGGTGCGCAGCCACCTGAGGGCCAGCAACCCTAGAATGAAGACATTTCTGCAGAGTGTGGCTTTAAAAAGAAAAACCCGTCCTTCTTCTGAAGCAGAGTTCACTTTTTCACACATGGATGATTCCATTCAGGTTTGTTTTTTTTTCATTTTCGTTTTTGACGAAGGGGATCCTTGTCTGAAAATAAGTAAAATGATGGAGGATGAAATCGCCGAGCTCATGCAATCCTTGGTCTGCAGCCGCTTTCGAAAGCATCGTTGTGGACTTTGCTTGGACTAAGTGTGGGCAGAACGGTTTATCAGTCTGACAGCTGGATCTTCCAAGAAGAAGAGGAGGAGGAGGAGGAGGAGATTGGATTTATACCCCGCCCTTCACTACCCAAAGGAGTCTCAGAGTTGCTTACAATCCCTTTCCTTTACTGGCCCCACATCAGACACTCTGTGAGGTAGGTGGAGCTGAGAGAGGACTGCGCTTGAGAGAACAGCTCTGAGAGGACTTGTGACTTACCCAAGGTCACTCCAGCAGCTGCATGTGGAGGAGAGGGGAATCAAACCCGGTTCTCCCACATTACAGTCCATTCTCCTAACCACTGCACCAAACTGGCTCTCCGGTGATGTTCATTATGAGGCATGGGTGACAGACTACATCCCTTGTTCAGTAATGAAATCAGCCTTTTCGAGAAGGCACGCACACACCCTTCCGAGCTAGTGTGTGGATACAATTGATCTGAGCATTAATCACTGTTGTGTCATTGAGAAGGGCAGGAGGATAGTGGCAATCAGAAGGGAGCATTATTCAGGCTCTGTTGTAAGGCACTTGGGAACCTGGGAGGAAAAAAAGATTATTCACATCTCTGTCCAGTGGCTGAGGTTTGTCCGTAGGAAATGGGTAGGCAACTCCCCGCTAACTTCTGAAATGGATGATGGCTTTCCCGGAGAGGCACCGGTTGTTCTGCGAGAGAATGCTCACCGAGACAACAAAGCAATTGATGTCCTGACACATAAAATGATTGTAAATTTGGACAAGGCTCAGTTGTTGATGCTCAGACATTGTTCACTTAGTCAGCTCCTTTTCTATATCTCTATCTCTATCTCTATCTCTATCTCTATCTCTTATCTCTATCTCTATCTTTGTCTCTGTCTCTGTCTCTATCTAACTATCTCTGTCTCTATCTCTGTCTCTGTCTCTATCTCTAACTATCTTTGTCTCTGTCTCTGTCTATCTATCTATCTATCTATCTATCTATCTATCTATCTATCTATCATCTATCTATCTATCTATCTATCTATCTATCTATCTATCCATCTATATCCATCTATATCCATGATCTATCTATGATCTATCTATCTCTTTCTCTATCAATCAGTCTATCTATCTATCGATCTATCTATCTCTATCAATCAGTCTATCTATCTATAGCGAGATGTTTTTGTGTGCTTGCCTGGAAGTCATGGTTGACTTTGGGGAACCCCTAGTAGTGGCATGAATGCTTTCCAGAGAGGCGGCTTGCTTAGCCTGCCTCTGCGACACACCTCTGGTATTCCTTGGAGGTTGCCATTCAAAGTACTTAAGAATCATAGAATCGTAGAGTCTCCAGGGTCATCTAGTCCAGCCCCCTTCACAATGCAGGGAATTCACAAATACCTCCCCCCTCCACACACACCCCGTGACTGCTGGTTCCATGACCAGACGATGACAAAAAAACCCCAGGATCTCCGGCCAAACTGGCCTGGAGAAAAAAATTGCTTCCCGACCCCAAAGTGGCGATCAGCATTTCCCTGGGAGTGTAAGAAAGGGCAGCGAGAACTAAGCCCTGAGGCAACCCTTCCTGCCCTCCCTCTCATGATCTGCCTAAGTTCACAGATTCAGCATTGCTATCAGATGGCCATCCAGCCTGTGTTTGAAAACCTCCCAAGAGGGAGAGCCCACTGCCTCCCAAGGAGGCCTGTTCCACTGAGGAACTGCTCTGTCAGGAAGTTCTTGTCAGTCTCTAAGCTGTATGAGACCCTGCAACCAGTGCTGGGCCAAGCAGTCCCTGTTCTCGTGATTCCATACGGCAAGGTGTCCCTGCAAGAACTTTGCTTTGCCCTGAAGTCCCTTGCCTGAGGCCAATGCAGGACACTCATAGGGAGGAGATGGAAAAGCCGGGCAGAAATCTTAGTATGCTTCTGCAGGTCTGAAAACTGACAGCGTCCATCAGAATGTGAAATATTACAGAAGGTTATTTACAGAAACATTGCTGAGCAAAGACTTCTGCTGACAGGCTTGGTTAGCTCACTCAACGTTCAGCAGGGCTCCACACGCAGGGAGAAGCATAAGTGAATATTTTTCAGTAAGGCAAACTTGTACTGCACGGCAGTAGAAAACAGCAAGAGTCCAGTGGCACCTGAAAGACTAACAAACTATGTGGCAGGGGATGAACTTCCGGGAGTCACTGGTCACTACTTTGGACAGATGGACATGGCTACCTTGTTTGTTGTCAAAACCCCAGGGCTTTTTTTGTTATGAGCAACCTGCTGGCTACGTGTTCATACATCCCGTTGGGTGATGACCACTAATCCATCTTTGCACTTTAATGAATGCTATATACAGTTTTGACCATCTGTAGTTGTGAGTTGTCGATGGTCTTCCCTTGGTGGGTGTTATTTGTGGGTATAGTAAAGTAAAGGTAAAGGTTCCCCTGCTCGAAAGCCAGTCGAATCTGACTCTAGGATTGCAGTGCTCATCTCCGTTTCAAAGCCAAAGAGCCAGTACTGTCCGAAGACATTTCTGTGGTCATGTGACTGGCATGGCTAAACACCAAGGCACACCTGTATGCTAAGGATTCCTTATTGTCTTTGGCTCAACTGAGGATTGACAACCCTATATCTCCAGAGAATGTCATGTATGTACGTGTAAATGTATAGAATCATAGAATGTTAGCGTTATCTTCAAAGGAGGAAATATTGTATCTTACGCCATATTATAGTTACGGTATGCATTAATGTTGTTGTGACACCACCAACTTTATAATTGTTTAACATATTGTTTTGGCCATCTTTGATGGGGTTTTCTACTAGTGGGATCTGAATATCCGGTACCACTAGAAATGGCTCGGATATCGCAGACTGCTTGTGTAGTGCCGTTGCAGGACGCACAAATACGCGCTTTGTTTCCGGAACAAGTTCCGCCCTCTCTGTGCATTGCTCCATTCCGTATGCCACTCAACCAGCCTTTTCCCCCCCTCCTATCTGCCACGACAATTGAGATGTATAATTTGATGGCCCACCTCCTTCTGTTTCCTAATTGGAACTGCATTCATTAATTTAGCAGCATACTCGGCGAGTCAGATGTCTGCGTGTTTTACTGATTGAGTTTGAGTTAATAATTGAGATTTTTTTTTGAAAAAAAGAAAAGAAAGAAAAATGCATTTTCTCTCCCTCTCGGTACATTCTAGCACTGAAGATGAATACTTTTGCTGATTTATTCAAATTGCTGAGCATGAATACAGGCACCTGCTGCATGAGACGAACCCCCCCTGCACATTCAGCTGTGGAAGGTCGGAAGAGTTTTGGCAACTGAGATGCAACTTCCCGCACTCGATAATAGACTCCGGCAGCAAAGATATCTGCAAATGTTACAGATTTTGCTGCACTCACATGCCACATCGACCATGCTTGGCAGATGGAAGCGAATGCTCTCCTAATCATGGGTGATGAATGAACTTATTCCATTAGCATTCATTTGCATTATTTGCTGATTATCTTTCACAGACCCAGCCTGAAAATGCAGCATTATGCGGCTGGTCTCACTGAAAGGTGTTCCCGGCTGCTAGAAGAGATGGCTCAGCATCAGGTGTTAGCGTGGTGTCCTCTTCCTCCTGGCTTAATGTCCTACAGTCGCCCGATGTTGGTTTCTGGAAGGCACAGAAAGCCAAAAAACAACACAACAGATGTTAACTTTAATCTTGATGAGTCAAAAGTGTAAAGCTCAGCTATCAAAGACAACATAAAAACTGCCTGCTGCGCATCCAGGCACAAGTCTTTTGGGGCTAGTTGCTTAACAGCCTTCCTTGGGAAATGCACACACAGGGCTTCCTGTTCCCAGCTATGAACAAGAAGAAGAAGAAGAAGAAGAAGAAGAAGAAGAAGAAGAAGAAGAAGAAGAAGAAGAAGAAGAAGAAGAAGAAGAAGAAGAAGAAGAAGAAGAAGAAGAAGAAGAAGAAGAAGAAGAAGAGATTGGATTTATACCCCGCCCTTCACTGCCCAAAGGTGTCTCAGCGGCTTACAAACTCCTTTCCCTTCCCCTCCCCACAACAGACACCCTATGAGGTAGGTGGGGCTGAGAGAACTTCTGACAGAAACTGTTCTTTTTTCAAGAACAACTGTGCCAGAGCTTGTGACTGACCCAAGGTCACATCAGCAGGTGCAAGTGGAGGAGTGGGGAATCAAATCCGGTTCTCCCAGATTAGAGTCCGTGCACTTAACCACTACACCAAACTTAACCACTACACCAAAGTGTAGAAGAAGGAGGAGGAGGAGAGGGAGGGAGAGGGAGAGAAGGAGGAGGAGATTGGATTTATACCCCCCTTCACTACCCAAGGAAGTCTCAGAGCAGCTTACAAACTCTTTTCCCTTCCCCTCCCCACAACAGACACCCTGTGAGGCCAGTGGGGCTGAGAGAGCTCTGATAGAAACTGTTCTTTTTCAAGGACAACTCTTGTCAGAACTATGGCTTGCCCAAGGTCATCCAGTAGCCGCAAGTGGAGGAGTAGGGAATCAAACTCATTTCTTCCAGATTAGAGTCCGCACACTTCACCATTACACCGAACTGCATGCTTTGGTTGGTTCACGTGTTGCCCTCAAACGTCTATTTTACTGGCATGCTCTCCCTCCGCCAACTCTGGCAAACAGGACCAGCTTTGCTCTGCCAGTCAGATGGAACCCAGATGGTGAATTCTGGGCCATCTACAAGACTGAAAGTCAACAGAGGATGGGAGAACAAAGACATTTCCCGCAGTGTCAAGTTTTCCCCTGCCTGCTCTTCTATTCATCTGCGGCTTTCCCTCCTTTCCGCAGATGAGTTCTCCCTCCCAGGAGCAAAAACGCAGTTTTCCCCCTCTTGCGGTGCAGCATGGGAATTCCCAGAAAGAGGGAAGTGTGATGCTGAAGAGCAACAGGGAACCAACTGTGTTTTTGTGCCTGGGACTGTGAAAACATCTGCAGAAATGGGGGAAAGCAGTGGAGGAGAACGTACGTGGAACTGAAGCCCCTCCAAGAAGCAAGCACTTAACATGCACGGGAAATGAGAATGCAGAGAGACCCGCACAGATGTCAATCTCTCAATCAGTTTCGAAATGGCAGGAAAAGTCCAAGCCCAGCTCTCATTTCTGAACCTAATGCTGCAAACAGCAACAGCCGAAGCCCCAGGGGCCTCGGGTTCTTCAAGAAAAACAACAACTGATTCCCGGCAAGGCGGGATATAAATTGAAAATAATAAATAATAAAACGCTCGTCTCTTCAACAAGTACACATGAGCCTGCAGTGTGATGTGGCTGTGAAGAAAGCTAATGCAATCTTAGGATGCATTAACAGAAACACTGTGTCCAGATCACGGGAGGTGGTAGTTCCACTGTATTCTGCTATGGTCAGGCCCCACCTGGAGCCCTGTGTCCAGTTTCGGGCACCGCATTTTAGGAAGGATGTTGACAAGCTCGAGCGTGTCCAGAAGAGGGCGACCAGGATGGTGAGAGGGCTGGAATCCAAGTCTTACGAGGAAAGGCTGAAAGAGTTGGGTCTGTTTAGCCTGGGAAAGAGAAGGCTTAGAGGGGACATGATGGCAGTCTTCAAATATCTGAAGGGCTGTCATGTAGAAGACGGAGCAGATCTGAGAAAATGGAATCTTTTGTTTTTAGTTCAAGTTTCTGGTCCTATAACTAGAGCCAGAATCTTGCTCCGAAGCAAGCTGCTGCCTGATGAGTAGTTCCCCGTTCTACAAAAGGAAGAGCAAACATTGATGTGTGCTAAGTGTCCCTGCTAACCTTCCCCTTTGGTGGGCCACCATTTTGGATTACTGATTTCCTAGACATTTGGATCCCTTCCTTTGTTCTACTCCTTTTGCCTTCAGCCTTACCCTTTGGTCTACTTCTTTGGCCTTCTGCCGTACCCTTTGTTCTTCTTCTTCAGCCTTCTGCTTTATCCTTTGTTTTACTTCTTTGGCCTTCAGCTTTACCCTTTGTTCTACTTCTTTGGCCTTCTGCTTTACCCTTTGTTCTACTTCCTTGGCCTTCTGCCTTACCCTTTGTTCTACTTCTTTGGCCTTCTGCCTTACCATTTGTTCTACTTCTTTGGCCTTCTGCCTTACCATTTTTCTACTTCTTTGGCCTTCTGCCTTACCATTTTTCTACTTCTTTGGCCTTCTGCCTTACCAATTGTTCTTCTTCTTTGGCCTTCTGTTTTACCCTTTGTTCTACTTCTTTGGCCTTCTGCCGTATCCTTTGTTCTACTTCTTTGGCCTTCTGCCTTACCCTTTATTCTACTTCTTCGGCCTTCTACCGTACCCTTTTTTCTACTTCATTGGGCTTCTGCTTTACCCTTTGTTTTACTTCTTTGGCCTTCAGCCTTACTCTTTGTTCTACTTTTTTGGCCTTCTGCCTTACCCTTTGTTCTACTTCTTCGGCCTTCTACCGTACCCTTTTTTCTGCTTCTTTGGGCTTCTGCTTTACCCTTTGTTTTACTTCTTTGGCCTTCTGCCATACCTTTTGTTCTACTTCTTTGGCATTCTGATTTACCCTTTGTTTTACTTCTTTGGCCTTTTCCCTTACCCTTTGTTCTACTTCTTTGGCCTTCTGCCTTACTCTTTGTTCTACTTCTTTGGCCTTCTGCCTTACCCTTTGTTCTACTTCTTTGGCCTTCTGCTTTACCCTTTGTTCTATTTCTTTGGCCTTCTGCCTTACCCTTTGTTCTACTTCTTTGGCTTTCTGCTTTATTGTTCTTGATTTACATTGTGCACCATGTTTGGGTATTTGATAAGAATGCTGCAAATTCTGCCAGGAACATGTTCAATAGCTGAATTTACCATGTTTAAAGATGTCACTCAGATGCAAGTCAATCATCCCAACTGTTCAGTTTGTGCCAAATAACTGTAAGTGCCTACTGAACTGGTTTGCACCAGGTTTTTGCAAAACTGCGCATTCACAAAGATGCTGCCAATTCACATTGATCGGTGTCCATGAATATCACTAAGGACTACTTAGACAAATACCAAAGGGTATGGTTTTGTTGCAACACAGCATTTATCTATGGGATTTGTGAGTAATCTAATTTTCTATTTAAACAATTGTCTGTTGAACTGAGCAGTTACACATCAGGATTAGGGGTGCAGTAGAACTTGAATAAACTCTGGAGGACAGCAGAAGACAGGAGGGCCTGGCGTGATGTGGTCCATGTGTTGACAAAGAGTTGGACTCAACTGTGCGACTGAACAACAACAACAACAACAGAACTTGAATGGGCTGTGTGAGAATATGAATGCTCGAAAAGCAAACTGCATTATACTACTTAGTTGGAAAGGAATATGGTGAAGGAATACATTGAAGCACTGAACAGGTCCCCAGACTATTGCACCAGTTGTCGAAAAAGCAGGTCCTTGCCCTGTCCTGGATAGCCCACGCAAGCCCAATCTCACCAGATCTCGAAAGCTAAACAGGTTCAACTGTGGTTAGTACTTGGATGGGAGACTTCCTTGGAATACCACATCGGGAGGACAGGGGCAAGCTTTATTCAGCCACTTCTCTGGATATCCTCCTGCACCCCAGTAGGGATCAGCCACCAGAGGTCAACATGACTTCCAGGTGCAGACACACACAGACAAAATACAAAAATACCAGAAAAAGAAAAATCAGGTCCTTTTTCATGACGAATGAACACGATGCATGCTGACCTGGCAGGTGTTCGAGCATTAATCACATTTGAAATATTTGTAGCTTAATGTGGACATTTCTGTGTTATTAATATCATATGCTTGATATCATTATGCAAGCTTGAGTTTGCTACATTTTATCCTCAAAAAACTCGGTAAATTCAGATAATTCTCAGTATTCTGGACAACAACCCCATAAGGTAGGCTCCTATTAGATATAGGAGCTTGCCTAAGGTCTGGCTGTGACAAGAAGAAGAAGAGGAGGAAGAGGAGGAAGAAGAAGAGGAGGAGGAGGAGGAGGAGGAGGAGATTGGATTTATACCCTGCCCTTCACTACCCAAACGAGTCTCAGAGCAGCTTACAGTCTCCTTTCCCTTCCCCTCCCCACAACAGACACCCTGTGAGGTAGGTGGGGCTGAGATAGTTCTTTCCAAAACTGTCCTTGAGAGAATAGTTCTGACAGAACTATGGCTTGCCCAAGGTCATCCAGCAGCTGCAAGTGGACGAGTGGGAAATCAAACCTGGTTCTCCCAGATTAGAGTCCGCGCACTCAACCACTACACCAAACTGGCTCTCTAACGGGAATATTCAGCACCCTTAACCATCCACCCTCTTAGCCATGATGTGGCTTCAGTTCTCAGTAACATGGCCTTACCAAGGCAGAACATCTATTGTGTTAATGATATGCTACGTAGGGGGAAACGACAGGGATGAGATATTACGTGGTGTCAGCAGACAGTACCCCATCAAACCAGAACGACAATGTGCATTTCATATGGAAATGTTTTCACATGGAAATTGGCATACGAGTGGCAGCGCAACAAGGCGCTATATCTGCTCAGACTGGGAAAGCATCCTTTGTATCTCAGTAAGTCAAAGAAGACAGCTGCTAAATCAGTGAGGAAAATCCGAAAAGAGGCTATGCAGGCTTGGGGGGGAACCAAATATGCAGGCTAATGTAAGTGTAAACCTGTACTGGAAAAAAAAAGGGAGGTTGGGTCTAGGCAGGGCTCGCAACCTCGCATCTTCAGTAACACAAAGCCCTGCCTTGTGTTTGAAGTATTTGGACCGCAGAAGGAAGGGCAGGGCTCTTTTTGTCACAGGGACTCCTTTGCATATTAGGCGACACCCCCCTGATGTAGCCAATCCTCCAAGAGCTTGCAGTAGCCCCTGTAAGAAGAGCCCCTGTAAGCTCTTGGAGGATTGGCTACATTAGGGGGGGTGTCGCCTAATATGCAAAGGAGACCCTGCTGCAAAAAGAGCCCTGGGTCTAGGACTGATTAGTAGACTGCAGAGGACAGACTAGACTAGCAGATAGCTGATGTGTACCTGTGCTTGTGTTAATTTGTATGTGTGGCAAAGGCTCATGGGCCATTCTTTTGAAAGAGTCACCATGACCATGAGAGGTGGAATCAAGCAGGACTGAGCTAGCTGAAAGGATGAAAAGGGAGGTTGATGGGGAAGGGATGAAGACAGGGCTCTCTTCCTCAATTTCCTGGGCACAGTTTTGGATTCTGCTTTTAAACGCCAGCGTATGAACGCCTGCCCCTTGAATATCCCTGGCATGAAATGGAATGAGCAGAATGGTATTTCCACACACTACTAAATAAGCCGTAGCTAAACTCCACAATTCTAGGAGCCAGAAGAAGAAGAATTTCCGGGCCAAGGGGCACCGTTCTTGAAATCGACGCCCTTCTGCGATCTCTATAGTCGGCACAGAGGGGTGTTTCTGGTGATATCCGCCATATGTGGGGTTTTCTCCTGCCTCAGTGAATGCTGGGAGATTTAGGGGACTGGGGAGGGGCCGGGTTTGGAGATGATCCAATATCACATTCAGGTGATGCTCTCCACTGTCTCCTCTAGTCTTTGCAATCCTTACCATAGAGACTAGGGGAAATTACTAGAGCATTAATGGGTGGAGGATGTTTGTTTGTTTTCTCCCACTCTTCAATTCCTCAGAGGTGAGAAATTGTGAGGGGGGGGGTCTAATTGCCCTCCTGGCAGGCCCGTAAATACAGTGAGGGCATTTTGGGCCCCCGCCCCTTATTTAAAAGCCCCGCCCCACAAATAGCCAAGCCAGAAAGCTTATTGGGGAGGTATTTTTGTATTTTTTAAAGTGTGTGTGTGTGTAGAAATCTTATTTTTGAGGAGAGACATCCCGCACAGGCAGTGAAACCATGGCTTGCCCTCGGACATTCCTCTCCTCGCACTTGTGGAATTCTGGGGGGGCATCATGGGACCAGGGAAAAGATAGCTCAGGAGGCATTTGAATTTGCACGTTTCCCAAAGGCTCATGGGAATGCTTTTGAAAGACTCACCGTGACCTGGGTAGTGTACAGCAGGACTGGTCTAAGCAGAAAGGGGGATTATTGGAAATGTATTGAAGGTGTCATTCTTGAGTGCCCTTCTTAAGCTTTCTTGCCCTGTGGGAGGGAGCTCGAAAGGCATTTAAATGCCTTCTGAAGGCAATTAGATGTTCTCTGAGCTGTTGTTGCTTTTTTAAGAACTGACGCGCTCGCTGCCCTGTCCCTTGAAAGGAAGGGCTAGAAACAGTCTTGGAGCCTCCCCCGTTAAAGACAGGCATTCAGATCAATTTTTATTAACTGCCATTTAACCGCCCCCTTAAAAATTTAAATGGCCCCTTAAACAAAAAATCCTGGCTACGGGCCTACTTCCTGGAGGATAAAACGAGAGGCCTAGCCATGTGGCAACTTCAAACAGCAAGAGGAGGAGGAGATTGGATTTATACCCTGCCCTTCACTCGGAGTCTCAGAGCGGCTTACAAACCCCTTTCCCTTCCCCTCCCCACATCAGATGTCCTGTCAGGTAGGTGAGGCTGAGAGAGCTCTTCCCAGAACTGCCCTTGGGAGAACAGCTCTGACAGAACTATGGCTTGCCCAAGGTCATCCAGCAGGTGCAAGTGGAGGAGTGGGGGAATCAAACCTGGTTCTCCTAGATTAGAGTCTGCCCACTTAACCACTACACCAAACTGGTATTCTCGATAGCCCCTCCCCACCATATCCCCTTCCTTCAGTGGTCCAAATACATCAAACGCAAGACAGGACTTTGTGTCACTGTCGACGCGAGGTTGCCACCGAAACAGCAGCAGCCAACGAAGTGGAACGAGGGCCGCTCTTCCCTGCGGCAGCCAGGAGCCTCTGATTAACGTGTTGTTTTGCTCTCGGTATCCCCCCAGAGCCACATGGCCTTCCTAGGTAATTATTTAGCAAATGCAGATGAGCAAGAGGATCTATTTAGTTTTACCTGGCTTTGTTAACTGATTAATCATTCCTGTTGATTAATCACCGGCTCTTCGGCTAAATTAATCACTGAAACAGAGGCGCCGTTTTTGAGATGCCGAAGGAAGCCCGAGAGCTTCAGAATTAATAAACAAAGGGACAATCAACCAAAGCATCAATCTCCTGCATGTTATCTTGGGAGCGGGTCCTTATTGGACCGTAGGGAGACTTACCTCCGAGCGAATGAGCAGAGAAAGGGATGCAACCCAGCCCACAACTAAAGGGTTGAAATCCCACTGAAGTTAATGGGAATTAAACACGTGGATTTGCTTACGGACCTCTTTTTTGGAGTTTGTCGCATCACAGGACTTTCCTTCATAGGTTTTTCGTCGGTTCTGGCCCCGTTCTTCTTCAGTTTATCTCCTGATTTCCACATGCCTTTTTTTTTCTGATATGACTCTAAAATATTGGTATAGATTCATAGAACGACAGAGTTGGAAGGGGCCACCTAGTCCAAGCCCCTGCCCAATGCAGGACCAGCCTCAGGCATCCCTGAGAAGTATTTGCCAAGCTGCTGCTTAAAGGCTGCCAGGGAGGCAGTCTTTAAGCAGAAGAAGAAGAAGAAGAGGAAGAAGAAGAAGAAGAGGAGGAGGAGGAAGAAGAAGAAGAAGAGGAAGAAGAAGAAGAAGAGGAGGAAGAGGAAGAAGAGGAAGAAGAAGAGGAAGAGGAAGAAGAAGAGGAAGAGGAGGAAGAGGACGAAGAAGAAGAGGAAGAAGAAGAAGAGGAAGAAGAGGAGGAGGAGATTGGATTTATACCCCACCCTTCACTCGGAGTCTCAGAGCGGCTTACAAACTCCTTTCTCTCTTGCTCCGGATTGCAAGACTAGATCTAATGAGTGGAAATTGCAAGGGAGTCGTTACCGGCTAAATATCAGGAGAAACTTCCTAACTGTCAGAGTGGTTGAGCAGTGGAACAGTCTGCCTCAGGAAGTGGTGGAGGCTCCTTCCCTGGACATTTTCAAGCAGAGGCTGGACGGCCATCTTTCAGATACGTTGAAGGTATGTAGGGCTATCTTTCGACTATGCTCCTGCAGAGTGCAGGGGGTTAGAGTAAATGAACTGCAAGGTCCCTTCCAATTCTAACATTCTATGATTCGAAGAAGAAGAAGAAGAAGAGGAGGAGGAGGAGGAGATTGGATTGATACCCCACCCTTCACTCAGAGTCTCAGAGCGGCTTACAAACTCCTTTCCCTTCCCCTCCCCACAACAGACACCCTGTGAGGTAGGTGGGGCTGAGAGAGCTCTTTCAATTACTGCCCTTTCAAGGACAGCTCTTGTCAGAACTATGGCTCACCCAAGGTCATCCAGCAGCTGCAAGTGGAGGAGTGGGGAATCAAACCCGGTTCTCCCAGATTAGAGTCCGCGCACTTAACCACTACACCAAACTGGCAAACTACAGCAAATTGGCTACAGCAGCCTTCCACCTCTCTAGGCCACTGATTCCACAGCTGCACAACTCTTACTCATGGAGATATAATGATAATGGGACTGTAATGTACGCAATGAAGTGAAATATCTCCTTTAGAAACTCATGTTAAGCTTCGTGCCTAGACAAGGATTCTAATCCTCAACATCTGATTGGTTGTCTAAGAAGCGCCGTCCAATCAGGACGAACCTCAAACTCTTGGGGGGAACGAACCCTATTGGTTCTTATTTCTGTAATCTTATTGGTTACTTATTTGTAAATAGGCGTGGCTACATTAGCCAGGAACGTTTAAAAGGGAGCCAAGCTCCACTGTTTCTTTGTCCTCTGTTGATCTGCTGTTTGCTGTTCTGGTTGACTTTGAGCTGTTGCTGAATAAAGCTGAATCACTTTGCTGGAATCGAGTTAAGTGTCATACTTAACAGAGACAATTTCTCTCTTTTCTTTTTTCAAATGAAAGCTGAGAATTCAGAGAACCCGCTTGACCCATCATTACAAAGCTTTGTTGATAGTTTAGTGCCATTTTTTAGAACGTAACCATGCTATCGATATATCGACTCAAGCACGATGACGCTACCAATGACGACAGCACCCTCCCTTGAAAATCCTGATTATTTAAGGTATGTCAAGAAGCACAGAAATCGACTGTGAAAATGCAGAGGGAGGGAGGGAAGACACGCAGAAGAGCGGTGCCCAGACCGATTCCAATGCTCGTAGATCGACTGCCTGAGAAATCAGGAGCACGTCGAGTGTGCTGAAAAGCCCATAGCATTTTATGCTAATGCAAGCTTAGGATGCATTAACAGAAGCATCGTGTCCAGATCATGGGAGGTGGTCATTCCGCTCTATTCTGCTATGGTCAGGCCTCACCTGGAGTCCTGTGTCCAGTTTGGGGCACCACATTTTAGGAAGGATGTTGACAAGCACCAGCGTGTCCAGAAGAGGGCGACCAGGATGGTGAGAGGGTTTGAGTCCAAGTCTTACGAGGAAAGGCTGAAAGAGTTGGGTCTGTTTAGCCTGGGAAAGAGAAGGCTTAGAGGGGATGTGATTGCAGTCTTCAAATACCTGAAGGGCTGTCATGCAGAAGATGGAGCAGATCTATTCTCTCTTGCTCCGGATTGCAAGACTAGATCTAATGGGCGGAAATTACAAGGGAGTCGTTACCGGCTAGATATCAGGAGAAACTTCCTAACTGTAAGAGTGGTTGAGCAGTGGAACAGTCTGCCTTGGGAGGTGGTGGATGCTACTTCCCTAGACATTTTCAAGCAAAAGCTGGACAACCATCTTTTGGGTATGTTGTAGGTATGTAGGGCTATCTTTTGGCTCTGCTCCTGCAGAGTGCAGGAGGTTGGACTAGATGACCTGGAAGGTCCCTTCCAACTCTAACATTCTGTGATTCTATGTCCTCATTTTAAAAGATTATTAGCTGCCCTGATTTTTGGGGGGTCAGAAAAGGTTAATGTCTAAACTCAGTTGTTAGGAGGGCCAGATCTGACGTAAAAGTCATTTTTTCAGGCTGGGCCATGTGTGACATAAAATGTAATGCCAGGTACCAGAGATATTTTCCAGGGCTCTTTTTGTAGCAGGAACTCCTTTGCATATTAGGCCACACACTCCTGATGTAGCCAATCCTCCAAGAGCTTACAATAGCCCCTGTAAGAAGAGCTCTGTAAGCTCTTGGAGGATTGGCTACATTAGGGGATGTGTCGCCTAATATGCAAAGGAGTCCCTGCTACAAAAAGAGCCCTGATTTACCACTGACCATAATTTACCACTGACCCCTCCTCAGTACCTAACTAACCTCCCTTTGCTCGATATGCACAAGAAGTCTTACATAGCACAGAGAGCTACTGCCTGCCAATCCAGGTTCCTTGCGGGCCTGATATGAGCCATATGTTTGACGTGTCTGGTCTAAACAAACAACCCAAACAAATGTATCTAAGCACATGGCCCATTAACCCCAAAACCATGCATTCCAAATAGATACAATCCCAGCACGAATTCCCATTTAAAACGTTCTAAGGTTTTTTGAATTTGGGTTTTTAAGGAATGGTGTGTAAAACTAATCAGGCCCCCGAGCAATTATAACAAATTGTTATTTTTTTAAAATATAAATTATGAGAGCATGTCTTTATCTAATGAGTCGCGATGAATTGTAAAAACTGGGGCAAGTCCAGAAAGAATCTTGGTGAGAACAGTGGAAATTGTAAAAAGTGTTTCCTAATTAAAAGTCAAGTCGGTTCAAGGACCTTTGCTCAAAGTCAAACGGAGGCATGAGAAACGCTCGCCCGAGGAAATCTCATTTAATTTCTAACTCAGACGGGGAGTTCTAGTAGGTCACGGAGGATGCTGCACTGGATTGTGGAGCTGGAAGTTTTCCTGTTCGACCCATGCTGCAAGGGAGAGCGGCTGGGCAAGGAACTCGCTTGTGCTAGGAAAACTTAGAAAAAACCAAACAATAGGGACCCCAAGTGTATGTAGTATGCAAAAATATAAACCGCAAGGGTAGACCATCAAAAGATACACCACTTTCACAAGTAAGCAGTAGACATCAGTCTATTGCAATACAATAACAATGGCTGAGTTCAGACTGGCAGTTTGCCCCGCTATAGCCACGTTTCGGCCATGTTTCACAAGTGGATTAAAGGGGGCGTTCACACAGGCACAACTGCCAGGCGTTCCCCACCCGTAGTCAACCCATGCTGTTCCGCTTCACTCCTGCATTTAAAAGATACATGGTGAAAGTGGTAGCAAATCCCTAAGAGACCGTTTATCCCATGTCAGTCCGCTTCCGGGAAGTGTGAACGCCAACCCGAAAAGCCGGGAGCAACCCACGTCACGCATAAGGCAGCAGAGATATGATTGGCTGTGCTCCACTCTACCGCCCAATGTGGTGCTGGCGCAATGGGATCCTCCCCAAATTGGCTGGATGCGCTTATGCACATGAGCGCATATGCACTCATGTGCACATAGCCAAATTACCAGGGAAAAGCCATTTACAGCCGCACCTCTGGGCCAGCGGTCTGAATGCTCCCGCGTGCCTCCTCCAGGTATGCTCCCGCATCAGTCAGCGCAGTGTGACCGGGAACACCCAAAACAGTTTGTTCCAGGGCTTTTTTGCCACGACTGACTCCCGTTTCAAACTGCCGGTCTGAACTCAGCCAATAAACTGAAGATACAATAGAATTGGCGGTCACAATTCAAAAACACTGTTTGCAAATTCAAAATACAATTTGATGACCTTGGAAAATATCCAGCAAGAGACTCCTCTATATCCTCTGAATATAACTGTGTCCAAAAGACCTCGAAGTCCAAAAAAAGGCAGAGGATGTCCCCAAGCACAAATAAACTTCTAACAGCCGAAGACGTCCTTCCCAGCTATGCCAGACGTTTCAAAGCGGTCTTCCTCAGTTGTACGGCTGAAAGTGGAACCCAGTTTCCACAGTGATGTAGGCACAGCTCATATCTCAAATGGAACCGGTGGTTCTTAGAAGCCAGAGAGTCAGGGTAGTAACCCCAGCCTCAGCTTCAGAAACCAGGTTGGAACACCTGATCCTTTCAGACTAGGGTTGCCAGCTCTGGGCTGGAAAATAACTAGAGAGGGTGGCATTTCGGGAAGGGAGGGACCTCAATGCTATCCACTGTATTGGTCAAGTTGCCGCACGTGGAGTCCTGGGTGCAGTTCTGGAGGCCTCCCTTCAAAAAGGAGGTGGACAGAACGGAGCAGGGGCAGAGGAGAGCGACAAGGGAGATGCGGGGCCTGGAGACCAAGAAGCCCTGGAAGGAAAGGCCAAGGGACTCGGGAATGTTCAGTCGGGAGAAGAGGAGGCGGAGGGGGGAACAGGATGGCTCTCTTGAGGTATTGGAAGGGCTGTCGCTTAGAGGAGGAGATACAAAGGCAAAAGAGACTGTGCTATACGCTATGTCGATGTATTGTTGCAATTATTTATAATTTCCTATGTTGCGGGTGAGTCATAATCCCTTATAGGTAAAGGTAAAGGTTCCCTTGCTCGAAAGCCAGTCGAATCCGACTCTAGGATTGCGGTGCTCATCTCCGTTTCAAAGCCGAAGAGCCAGCGCTGCCCGAAGATGTTTCCGTGGTCATGTGGCCGGCATGACTAAACACCAAGGCGCACAGAACACTGTTACCTTCCCACCGAAGCGGTACCTATTTATCTACTTGCAATTTCTTGCTTTCGAACTGCTAGGTTGGCAGGAGCTGGAACTAGAGACGGGAGCTCACTCCGTCATGCAGCACTCTCGGGTCTCGAACTGCTGAACTACCGACCTTCCACAGCCTGCAGTTCAGCGTCTTAACCACTTGAGCCACCATAGCTCCTTTAATCCCTTATAGAAGCATATAAATGTTTTTAAAAGTTTGGAAATTGTTACAGTTTGTCCTATTGGCTTCTTTTATACATATTCTCTTTCAGAGATCGTCCTTTTTTGCAGAAAAAGCCATATGTAGAATAAGCTGTTTTGTGTTCCATTTCAACTCTGAATGAATGCCAGAAGACAATTTCATGTATGTTGTTGTATGTATGTTATTGGATTTACACGAAAAATTATTTATATAAAGAATTATATGGTCCACTGCACTTTGTAACTTGGCCTGTAATTTTCAAAAGGAAATACGGTCCCGTCCGGATGAAGATTATCAAAATGACTCGGTCGTCCAGAAAACTTCGTTAACCTCAAGACATTACTTTTTGGACGCTTTCCTGCGATTATGCTAATTGTTTGTGGTATGGTATCATGCCTTATATAGGAAATTATAAATAATTACAACAATACATTGACATAGCGTATAGCACAATCTCTTTTGCCTTTGTGTCTGTAGACCGGAGCTGTGATTCTCTAACATTGTATACTTAGAGGAGGAGGGTGGGGAGCTGTTCCCGTTGGCAGCAGAGGAGAGGACTCGCAATAACGGGTTTGAATTAAGGACGGGAAGGTACCAGCTGGATTTTAGGGAAAACGTTTTGACAGACAGAGTCGTGCAACAGTGGAATCAGCTGCCTGGGGAGGTGGTGAGCTCCCTCACGCTGGCATGGCAGTCTTTAAGCAGTGGCTGGACAAAACCTTGTCAGGGGTGCTCTAAACTGATCCCGCATTGAAGAGGGGGTGAGACTAGATGGCCTCTATGGCCCCTTCCAACTTTCTGATTCCAGGATTCTAGGTTACAGTGCCATGGAACCCACCCTCCAAAGCAGCCATTTTCTCCTGGGGAACCGATCATGGTTGTCTGGAGATGCATTGTAATAGCACGCGATCTCCAGGTGTTACCTGGAAGTTGGAACCCTAATTCGAGCAGTACCATTGAAACCCATGGGAATACTCTATGATAGCAGTACTAGAGTCAGCCACTTGTAAAAGTTTGCTTAACTGCCCAAGACGTTTTTTTAACATATTTATTTATGTGATAAACTTCTACCTTGCCCAACAGGCCTCAGGCTATTGGGGCAGGTTATAATATAAACGACAATAAAGCAGTATGATGTGGATTTTTTAAAAAGCCATCCAATGCCCGCAAGTCAAAAATAATGTCAATCAGAATCAAATCCAAATACATGCTACCTCTACCGAACAGCATTTCAGACAACATTAAAAAAGGATGGCATCCTAAAAGTGGATAAAATTGGGATAAAACTAATCAATGTCAACCCTTTTTTTATTAAAAAAAAAAAAACCTGTATAAAATAGCAAAACATCACGAGGGGAGAGATTACGAAAATTCATCATCACATTACAATTGCGAAATGCTGACACGAAACAGAGAAATAACTGATCCGTGAAGAACGTTTTCGCCACGGGCCGGAAACTCGACGGATTTGGCAGCAGGTAAGGGAAGTGACTGGGAATACTGTTATTTTAGCGTTTGTTTCACTCTGTTTCAACCTTCTTTCCCGTGGTATTTTTTAAAATTACCCCTTTTTTCTGGCTTTCTATGTGTGTACCTCTGCCTCCTATGGGCAGTCATTATGTAGTTGCGCCCACCGCCCTGTTTCAGCATTCCAAAGGTGCCCACAGGCTCGAAAAGTACTTGTGTTCCTCCCCAACATGTGGTATTTAGAGGTTACTGCCTCAGCACATGGGGGTTCCATTTAGCTTGAGACCCAGTTCAGTGTAGTGGTTAAGAGCATGGGCTCTAATCTGGGAGAACTGGGTTTGATTCCCCACTCCTCCACATGCAGTTGCTGGTGTGACCTTGGGTCCAGTCACAAGTTCTCTCGGAGCTGTTCTCTCAAGAGCAGTCCTCAAAAGAGCTCTCTCAGCCCCACCTACCTCACAGGGTGTGGGGAGGGGAAGGGAAAGGAGATTGCGAGCCACTCTGAGACTCCTTCAGGTAGTGAAGGGCGGGGTATGAACCCAATCTCATTCTTCTGTTATGGTTCAGTGCCGTGAAGAGACAGACAGACAGATAGACGAACCAGAACTGAGGCACCATGGAATCAAACTGTGTTCCTTTGGACTACGACCTTTAAAAAAAAAAGCACATGGCATATTTATTGATACCATCTGTATTTTAATTCCAAAACCAGCTGCTTCTTCAATTATTGATATCCTTGTTTTATGCTGCAAGAACATCTTGATTACACCAGGGAACGTGAAGATTGACCTCCTTGATCCAGTCTTCTAATGGAAGGAGAAGTTCGCATGCCCGCTGAGCCGGACGGCATCGAAAATCCATGTATCTCAAATGCATTTTTCAAAGACAAATTTGAACTGCATCTCAGCTCCGAAATGCGCATTGAAAATATATTGGCATTTGGTATCGGAATTACATTTCCCCCGGCTGTGTTTGGCATGTTCGCGTGCTGAGGGAGATTTGGAAAATACCAGAAGCACCTTCTGGAAAGAAGTACCACGTGGCTGTGCAGGTTTTTCTGGCGTTATTTATAGTATCATCGAATCATAGAGTTGGAAGGGGCCAGACAGGCCATCTTGTCCAACCTGCTGCTCAAGTGCAGGATCAGCCCAGAGCCTCCCTTACAAGGGTTTGTCCAGCCGCTGCTTCAAGACTGCCAGGGAGGGGAACCTCACCCACTGCCGGCTCGCCCACTAGGCGAGCTAGGCGCTCGCCTAGGGCGCTGGGGTCCACAGGAGCGCCAAAGCGCCCCCACCCCGCCCCCTGTGAAGCCGGCGCTGGGAGGGAAGGGGCGCCCGTTCAAACGGGCACTCCTTCCCTTGCTTTCCTGAGCACGCTGCTACTGCGGCGTGCTCAGGAAAGCCGGCGCTCCCCCCCCCATCTTCAGCTGGCGCTGGGGCTGGGAGGGAAGGGGCGCTCGTTTGAACTGGCTTCCCCCCCCCGGTCTCCAGCCGGCGCTGGGAGGGAAGGGGCGCCCGTTCAAAGCCGGCGCTCCATCCCCCGTCTCCAGCCGGCCCTGGGGCTGGGAAGGGGCAGCCATTCAAACGGCTGCCCCTTCCCTAGCTTTCCTGAGCACGCCGCTAGTGCGGCGTGCTCAGGAAAGCCGGCGCTCCACCCCCCCCGGTCTCCAGGCCCCACCGGGAGATTGGCATCCCCGTGGGGTGGGCGCCCCAGGCTGTCTTGCCTAGGGCGCCCAGACACCTGGGGCCGGCCCTGACCTCACCACCTCCCCAGGCAGCTGATTCCACTGTTCCACAACTCACTGGAAAAAAGTTTTTCCTCAGATACAGCTGGTATCTCCCCACCCTTAATTCAAACCCATTCTTGTGAGCCCTCTCCTCTGCTGCCCACGGGAACAGCTCCCTGCCCTCCTCTAAGAGTCAGCCCTTCAGATACTTCCAGAGAGCCATCACGTCCCCCCTCAACCTCCTCTTCTCCAGACTAAACATTCCCAAGTCCCTCAGCCTTTCCTCACAGGGCTTGGCCTCCAGGCCTCCCGATCATCCTCATTGCTTAATCCTCCCTTTAGTGTGGGTTTTTTTCATATTTATAGTCTTCTATAAGACTATAGAGCCAGTTTGGTGTAGTGGTTAAGTGCGCGGACTCTAATCTGGGAGAACCGGGTTTGATTCCCCACTCCTCCACTTGTACCTGGCTGGATGACCTTGGGCAAGCCATAGTTCTGATGAGAGCTGTCCTTGAAAAAGAGCGGTTTCTGTCAAGAGCTCTCTCAGCCCCATCTACCTCACAGGGTATCTGTTGTGGGGAGGGGAAGGAAAAGGAGTTCGTAAGCCGCTCTGAGACACCTTTGGGTAGTGAAGGGCGGGGTATAAATCCAATCTCTTCTTCTCTTCTTCTTCTCTAGCCCTGGTAGAAAGCAGTGAGGCGCCTTTCACGTTACCATTCTAAACTGGATGTTAACCATTGTTGGCCCAGTTCTGAGTAAAGACATACAGGGACCGGGGCACCGGGGCGGGGGGGGGTCATACAGTGAATTTCATTCTGTCGATGAGCCATCTCTGAAGTGCTCTGGCCATTTCAAACAGACCCACACTTTCCCTCCCCCTCCCTTTTTCACCATGTGATCTCCCTCTAATTTTTTTTTAATGTTCTAAGTTGAGCGCTCAAGGCTCCCTTCTAAGCTGCGGCATCTTGTGAGCAAAGATTCTACTTTGTGAGCTACTGGCATTAAAGTCGGGAGCGAGCGATTGGGCTACTACATAAATTAGTTCACTCTGGAGCCCTCCTTCCTGAGCTAAGACAAAAACGTGTGAGCCAGACGATAAAAAAAACCTGTGAGTTAGCTCACACTAACTCAGCTTAGAGGGAACACTGCTATAGTGCTAGACCAAAACAGCACTTCAGGGCTACAGTGGTACCCTCGAGATACCTTGGCACCACTGAGATACTAATCCCCCCTTCCATCGCCATAACTAGTCACAGTATCTCCTGCCCTCCTGCTTCTCAGCCATCACACCCCTCTTAGTCTGTGGACGTTCTGGGTTAGTTGCCGTCGCTCAGGAGATACCTTACCGCAGATATGCCTTACCCTGTGCAAGTATAGAATAAACCCAAGTACTACTTATATGGCACGGGCACAAGTTATTCCTGCATACTCAATACATATTTAAACTCTGGATTTTTCTCCTACGCGAATTTTTCACAGGTGAAGACACTGAATTTTACAGCAGGAAAAATCTACAAGGAAAAAACGAACCGTCGAAAGATAAAGCAGTGAAAAGTAGAAGGAGAACTAGCTGATTCTCTGGAGAAGGGTTAACATCACGCATAACAAATAGGGATCTTTTGCATGTTTTCAAAAAGGTACAAGGTAAAAAAAAAAATCAGGCAGGATATAAATTCGGTAAATAAAAGTAATAAAACCAGCACAGGTAGCTCTAGGAATCGCAGGAAACTCTATGGTGGTGTCGCAGCTAGCACTGTGGCATTTTAATTTTAAATATATATATATCCTGCTGCAACTCAGAGCAGGGATGCCTCTCCTCCCCCCCAGGAATGAGACCCTTAAGTCTAGAGCGCTTTAAGTGACTGCATACATTCAGCATTTTGTTTTGGAAATATATTATGCATTTGTGTACATTATTTCTGGCTTGGCGACGCTTTTCAGTTAAAATATTTTTTGTTTCATGTTTGAAATATGATTTCAAAGAATTTGCTGCCTGCATCATTTTAATACATTCTAGGTTTCCTTTGAATTTCTCAGAGATCTGTCATTCACCTAGCTTTTAAGAGAACATAAGAGAAGCCAGTGTTAGATCAGGCCAATGGCCCATCTAGTCCAACACTCTGTCACACAGTGGCCAACAATATCAGGTGCCAGCAGGAGGTCCACCAGTGGGGCCAGGACACTAGAAGTCCTCCCACTGTTGCCCCCCCCAATCACCAAGAATACAGAGCATCCCTTGCCCCAGACCGAGAGTTCCTATCTATACCTTGTGGCTAATAGCCACCGATCGACTTCTGCTCCATATGCTTATCTAATTCCCTCTTGAAGCCGTCCATGCTTGTAGCCACCGCCACCTCCCATGGCAGTGAATTCCATGTGTTAATCACTCTTTGGGTCAAGAAGGACTTCCTTTTATCCCTTCTAACCTGACCACTCAGCAATTTCACAGAGTGCCCACGAGTTCTTGTATTGTGAGAAAGGGAGAAAAGAATTTCTTTCTCAACCTGCTCTATCCCATGCATAATCTTATAAACCTCAATCTTGTCACCCCTCAGTTGTCATTTCTCCAAGCGAAAGAGTCCCAAGCGTTTTAACATGTCTTCATAGGGAAAGTGTTCCAACCCTTTTATCATTCTAGTTGCCCTTTTCTGCACTTTTTCCAATGCTATAATTTTTATACCAGCTGGGAGAGAATGCCTTCCCTCCACCCCCTTCTGATAGTATAGGTGTACCATGTGAAAACAGAGCATTCCAATGACAGCCAGTGGCAGGGGTTGGTGCCTTTCTCCATCTTTAATGTGAGGAAGCACCTCGGACAATCGCTTCCAGCGGCTACTGCCACTGCCGTCGTGGTTGGTTATTTTGTCCGGGTGGCGTAATTGGTCTGCTGGCATTACACCCACATTCCTTCAAGGGACGAAAATAAAATTATAAAGTGCTGCGCAAAGCCTGAAATGGCCACCTTTAAAGTTTCATCTTCCCTTTAATGCTGCCGAGTCCATAAAATATGCATTAATTCCTGGTTTTTAATAGCTTTTACCCATCCATCTTTCCTCTTGCAAATGGTAGGCCCTGTTAATAGGTACGGCCGCCTGCTCCCTGCTCCTCCGGCCCCATGATAAATCTTATTATCTTGCTTTGTTTTAGAATTACTTACACGGGAAGGAATAAACAGTGCCTGCATGGCTGAGACCACCGTGGTCAAAGCATTTAATGTACAGGTTTTGCTCTATCGCTCCTGCCGGCTGAATAATAAAGGGTTTGCTAAGAGCAAAATTAATGGTTCTTTTTTAAAAGTTAAAATATTGGCCGGAGAGTCATTGGGATGCACTGTAATGCCAATTAAATCTTTTATTCTAGTGATTTACTTTTTCCAATTAACTAACTCTTCCATTTGCTGGCCTCCTTAAAAAGGCCTTTCATGTTACACAGGGGGGGAACAGTCCAATATACAGTAATATTAGGTCTGTATATCTGCTAGAGGAAAGGGGAATTAAAGCCCTCGATCCTGAGCAGAAGGGGGGGGTTATCAAAGAAAAGAACTGCAGAAGGTAGAAACATGCCACCTTCAGTTCTGAGAGCTGATCAGAGAATAATTGCTAAAGGGAACATATGGTAACAGGTAATTCAGGAAGCAAACTAGGCAGGTCCGTAGCCAGGAATTTCTAAGTCTGGAGGCATCTAAATTTCTTGGGGGGCACTTAGCCAGTTTAGATAATTTAATTATGATTCCTTCTGCCCCCATTTCTCCTGTGCACCCCCCCACACACCCTCCACCCCCAATGGGGGTGAAACTTAGGCTCCGTGCAAGGCCCACCCTGTCCCTGCTGCTACTGCTACAGCTGCCTCCTCTCCGCTCTACTCCAAGTCAGGGGGCCTCAGCAGGAAGTCAGGGGGCCAGGCCCCAAGAGGCCCCACTGTAGTTACAGGCCTGAAGCTAGGATTGCCAATACTGAGTTGGGAAATTCCTGGAGATTTGGGAGGTGGCGCATGGGGAGAGGAAGGTTTGGGAATGAGATGGGACCTCGGCAGGGATGTGATTCCATCGAGCCCACCCTCCCAAAAGGGGTTACCAGTTTCCAGGTAGTCACAAATTCGGAGGGTGCTTTCAGTAGCTACGAATGAGATCAGAAATTCCACCAGTTCTGAAAGCACTTCACAGAGCAGAGTTCACTGAAGTGTCCAACAGAGGATTTACGAAATCCCGCTGCTGCAGAGTTTGCTCCGAAGAAGAGTGGAAACAAGTTTCTGAGCTGTCCTGTCAGCACAGAGCCGCGTGTCGCAGGCTGGGGTGCCAGTCAAAGGGAGTCCAGAACAGGCCAAGATCAGAAGCCAAGAAGACAGTGCAAAGTCCAAAAAGCCAAGCCGGGGTCAGGAGCCAGGAACACAGAGCCAAGTCCAAAGCCAGGGGTCTGAAGGTCTAAGTGCAAGAGCCGAGCCGAGCCGAGCCGAGCCGAGCCGAGCCGAGCCGAGCCGAGCCGAGCCGAGCCAAGCCAAGCCAAGCTGCTAAGCTGCTGCCAAGCCAAGCCAATGCCAAGCCAAGCCAAGCCAAGCTGGATTCAAGCAGCACAAAGATGACTTGTTGCTTCTACAAAGAATACTGCCCAGGGTGTGGAGTTAAATGCTGCGACCAATTAGGCAGCTGCACGATCGGCCAGGCTCCTGTTAGAACTCTGGGCTAGCTGAGCGTCTCCCTTGTAGCCTGGCCTCTCTTCGCCTGGTTGCTAAGTTTTGCTGCAGTCGCTCCCTTAAACGAGTCACACGTGGGGGGAGTCAGGAGGCCTTTCAGCTTGCAGTTCTTCCTTCTGATCTGGGCCAGGTGTGAAGACTGCTGTTGCAGGCACTTGCCAGCTCTCCTCCTCTGCTGCTTCAGAGGGGTCAGCTGTGGTTTCTGCAGGCTCTGTCAGCTCATCCGCATCCATGCCCATGACACCGCAGATGCACTATTAATAGAAGAGGAGAAAGAATGTGTCTTTGACTGATGCTTACAACACAAATAGGAGGGATCGTCACACAGAATTTTGAACGGATGAAGAAATTGGATATCGGAAGTTCAGAGTGACTACATGGACTGGTATTCAACCTAAGCACTTTATTCAATACAGAAAAATTACATATACTGTAAAATTCTTTGATATCTATTATGGTTAAAGATCTTTATAGGATCAAAGTAACGTAAGAGATTTGCTTCAAAATTTACATAAAATATGTTCTTAGTAACTATATCACAGTTACCTTGACACAGAGAGTACTCCATCTGTCTGTGTTATACCTCTGAGGATGCCAGTCACAGCTGCTGGCGAAAGGTCAGGTCCTACAATGGCAAGATCATGGCCACACAACCCAGAAAATCTACAACAACTAACATAAGAACATCAGAGAAGCCAATGTTGAATCAGGCCAATGGCCCATCTAGTCCAACACTCTGTCACACAATGGCCAGAAATACCAGGTGCCATCAGGAGGTCCAGCAGTGGGGCCAGGACACTAGAAGCCCTCCCACTGCTGCCCTCCCAGCACCAAGAATAGAGTGCATCACCTGCCCCAGACTGAGAGTTCCTATTTATACCTTGTGGCTAATAGCCACTGATGGACCTCTGCTCCAGATGCTTATCTAATTCCCTCTTGAAGCTGTCCATGCTTGTAGCTGCCACCACCTCCTGTGGCAGTGAATCCCATGTGTTAATCACTCTTTGGGTGAAAAAGGACTTCCTTATATCTGTTCTAACCCGACTGCTCAGCAATTTCATGGAGTGCCCACGAGTTCTTGTATTGTGAGAAAGGGAGAAAAGGACCTCTTTCTTGACCTGCTCTGTCCTATGCATAATCTTATAAACCTCGATCATGTCACCCCTCAGCCGTCGTTTCTCCAAGCTAAAGAGCCCCAAGCACTTTAACCTTCCTTCACAGGGACAGAGTTCCAACTAATAAACTCCGGCCGTGAGAGCCTTCGACAACATATATCACAGTTGTTTGTAATTGTTGATCAGTCTCCGGGGAGGAGGGGGCTGGAGATCTCTCCAAATTAACATTGGTCTCCAGGTAACAGAGATCAACTCCCTTGGAGAAAACAGCCACTTTGGAAGGTAGTCTGCATGGCATTACACCACACCAAAGTCCTTCCTCTCCTCATCCCCTGCTGTCCGCAAGCCCCACCCTCAAAATCTCCAGGGATTCCTGAACCCAGAGCGGGCAATCCTTCTGCCAAACCGCCCATTCTCTCCAGTGGATCTCTGCAGTCTGTAAATCTCCGGGCCCCACCTGGAGGCTGGCAAACCTTATCAGGAGTAAGCCTTTAAGCGAGCCATTTATTTTCAATTTTGTCAGTTTGGTCCTCGGCGCATCTAATTTCCCCACGACTGCACTCATCGCTAGTTGCTAATCCCTCTGGAAACAGCTCCCTGTCTTTTGCAGTTAAACATTAGCGACGTTGGATGACCCTCTTATGTCTGTTTGGGTTTTGTGCTCTCTGAGGTTCATCTCCTTCACAGGCAATCTGGTGGTTCTCGCCGTATCCCGTTCATTTTGTCACAAGGGTGAATTGTGCGGGGTGGGGGGGCGATTCTTAATAACTGTTGAGTTTCACATTATCAATGACACTGTCAGGAGAGAAGGGGGAGGGATTCCTGTTGTGGAGTAATTTAATCAATTAATTGGGTGCCAGAAGGCTAAAAGACTGTAACTTTAGAAACAAACAAAATTGGGATTTCAACAGCAATTAATCTCTAATCCCCCCCTAGAACATTGATAGCTAGGCTCCATTTTAGATTTTAGGGACAAACCGCATTACGTTTTTTAATGAGTCAGCCCTGGGTTTCCCCAACCCAGCAGCTGTGAGGAACTGCAAGAAGAAGGAGGAGGAGAAGAAGATGATGAAGAGGAGGAGTGGGAGGGGAGGAGGAGGAGCAGATTGGATTTATACCCTGCCCTTTACTACCTGAAGTAGTCTCAGAGCAGCTTACAATCTCTTTTCCCATCCCCTCGCCACAACAGACACCCTGTGAGGTAGGTGGGGCCGAGAGAGCTCTCTCGAGGACTGCCCTTGAGAGAACAGCTCTGAGAGAACTTGTGACTGACCCAAGGTCACACCAACAGCTGCACGTGGAGGAGTGGGGAATCAAACCTGGTTCTCCCAGATTAGAGTCCACACTCCTAACCACTACACCAAACAGGCTGTCATACGGGGGCCCAATCCAGCTCAGGACTGTGGCATCGGGGGGGCGGTGGAGGAGCATCTCCACTTCCTGCCCCATCATTTTCATGTGCCAAAACTAGGGTTGCCCACCAATGGGTGGGGCCTGGAGTTCTCCCCGAGTTACAACTGATCTCCAGATGACAAAGAACATTTCCCCTGGAGAAAATGGTTGCCTTGGAGGGTGGACTCTCCCGCATTGTACCCTTCTGAGCTTCCCCCCCAACCCCCACCCTGCCCAGGCTTCACACACACCCCAAATCTCCAGGAATTTCACAAACCAGAGTTGGCAGCCCACACCAAAACAGCCCTGGTGGGCATTATTTGGAGCCTGGGCCATTTCAGCTCAGGAAAATGCTGTCAGTAGGGAAGGCGTAAGTGCCTCCTCCCACATTCTGAGATTCCAGAGTTGAATCAGGCCCCTACGGAGCTCAAAAAAGCAGTTCCTGCAGCTACTGTGTGGTGGCTGGGAAAGCCAGTTGGGTCCAGGAAACCCAAATTCATTTAAAAAAAAAAAAAAGCATGAGGTGTTGTGTCAGCCTTCGTATTCGCATGAAGCAGAACGCCATGTTAGAATGGCACGAACTTTGGGAAAAGTAAACAAAAGTAATGTCGGCAATGAAAAAGCCCCGATCAAACCGGAAAAGAAGGGAGGTGGGACTTCCGGTCCGGGGAATCCCCCTCAAGAGTCTGCTGTCAGTCAATCGAAAAGCGAGTTACTGCACCCTCTGCTGGAGCAAATGCAGAAAATCAATGAAACATTAAGCAGCATGCAAGGTGTTCTCAACAGCCAGCAAAAGCAAATGAATGAAACGTCAAAGAAGATGGAGGAAATAGCACAGAAATGTCTGGTCTCAACGGAAGATACTAAGAAAGTAAAGAAAAGGGTCAACAAGTTGGAAAAACATCAGGATGAGCAAGAAAAAGAATTTTGCAATTGCAAATGGAAAAATCAAGTCTGATACTCCGTTTTCAGGGCATTAAAGAAGAGGAGAAAGAAGATCTCAGATTGTTACTAGCGAAGGCCTTGGCACCAGTAACTGGCAGAGAAAAGCGTGAATTACAAGAAGAGATGGATGTGGTCTATAGGGCCTACTCCACTTATACAAAGAAAAATAATTTGCCAGCTGAAGTGGTTGTCAAGTTCACTAAACAGCGTACGAGAGATCAAATATTGAGAGCAGTTTCAGCGATGCCCTTGAAGATTGAGGAACAGACTATAAGAATACTGAAAGATGTCCCATATGAAATTCGAATGAAAAGGAAGGCTTATAAAAATTTGACCACTTTTCTACAAAATCATCAGGTCACTTACAGATGGAGATTTCCTGAAGGACTGGACTTTAAGTTTAAGGACAAAAAAGAGAGAATTGACTCCATCTTCAAAGCACAAGAATTCCTGAGGAGACACGCCAGCAAGGAGGAAGATGCAGCATTCGCAACGTGGCAAGATTTGAGTAGCGAAAAAGACAGCGACTCGGAGGAGGAAGGAGCCGGAGCGGGAGACGTTGAAGAGAAAAAGGGCCCATCTTACAACTTGAGGGACACTAAGGGAAGACATCACAAGAAGTAATAGTTCGTGGATGCGGAGGAAAGGAGATGATTAATGACTAACCCCAGAGGACATTACTAACCTGATTAACAGATTGATTTTGGACTTTTTAGTTGACTAAAAGAGACTCTCTAACCATGGTGACTGCCAAAGCGACTTTTATATTAACTAACATTAACAAATTTAACAGTAAACTCACTCTCAACTTTTCTTTGTCCAACTATATACCCTCCTTTTTTTTCTCTATATAAAAAGAATAAAATCCTCTCCTTTTTAGGAGAGTTTTTTCCAAAAAAAAAAAAGAATCTTGGAAACTGTTCTACTTCAGACTGTAGATCAGGGGTCTCTAACCTGGCACCCAGGGGTGTCATGGTGCCCACCGACACCTTTCCTAGTGCCCACCAAATATTTTTAGAAAGTGGGCGGGACCACATAGGTCTTTTTCCCAAGCAGGCTGCTGGTTGGCCATTGGGAATTTGATTGGCTGTGCAGATTTTTTTTTCCAAGTTGATCAGGCAGCAGCTACCAATCATAGCACCAAGATATGAGAGCCTGTTTGGTGTAGTGGTTAAGAGTGCGGACTCTAGTCTGGGAGAACCTGATTTGATTCCCCACTTCTCCACATGCAGCTGCTGATGTGACCTTGGGTCAGTCATAAGTTCATTCAGAGCCTGTTTTCTCATGGGCAGTTCTTGAAAGAGCTCTCTCAGCCCCACCTGCCTCACAGTTGTGGGGAGGGGAAGGGAAAGGAGATTGTAAGCCGCTCTGAGACTCCTTCAGGTAGTGAAGGACGGGGTATATAGCCAGTCTCCTCTTCTCTTCTTCAGTGTGCAACTGAAAATAAGCTGTGCCAGCCATTTTGTGTCTACACCCACCATGCTGTGTCAGAATTCCAAAGGTGCCTGCAGTCTCAAAAGGTTTTGGGGGCCCTTATGTAGAGAGATATCATCTGAATGCTCCTAGTGTTTAAAAGAAACTTTTCTGCAAGCAAAAAAGAGAAAAAAACATTGCTTGGCCCTTTGCCTATCGCTCTGGCTATCTTAGTTAAGGGTTTTCAACACAGGGGCGAGTTCAGAAACGTTTTCCACCCACCTTGGCTTTTGCCTCTTGTATAATAACCTCTTATGACTCTTACAATGAAATAAAATATTCCAGTACATGAGAATTGAAACTGGGGCCGAACACGGAGGCACAAACCACTACATCAAGGATTGGGGCTCACAGAAAATGTTCTTTTTACCTGAGACATACGTCAGCACCTGTATTTGCAGATCTCCTACTACCACGAAATATCACAAGCCCTTGATATTGGATGACCCCCCACATCAACCAAAGGTACAAAACAAAGATTTCAAAAAGTGCATGCAAAAACTGAAGCAGGCAAGCTTAGCCACAGACTACATATTATCATATGCAGGGTTCATTTCCTGCAGGAGCGCTCAGGAGCGAAGCTCCGGCAGTAAGGAGCCCAGGGGGTGGGCACATGCAGCAAGCCCCACCCCCTGCTCCCAGCAGTCCCCCCTTGCCTTTCCTGGCCCGCTAGCTGACCTGGTGGAGTGCTGCCACGAACTGGCCCTCGAGCTGTTCCGCCACTGCCTGAGGGCAGATTTGCGCATTTCCCCCCCACCCCCATAGCTAGCAATCCAAAGAGTCCAGTGGATCCTGAGCAGTGGGTGCTGCCTTCTGACACACTTCCGGTGATGTCAGGGGGTGTGGCATATGCAAATAAGTTATGCTAATGAGTTATGCTAATGAGCTCCTGCACCTCTTTTTCTACAGAATGACCCCTGATCGTATGTATAACGTAGTACACGATCAAACAATGGCTCATTTCGAAGACACGCCAGAAAATATTTACTCGTTTAGATCGAGGTCGCTAAGACTGGTCCCAAGGGCAATTGTGGAATCCATTCCTTCCAAACATGGGCAGCCCAGATCAGTACTCAGATAACACATGCACATTAAACAGCCAAGATACCAGGTATCTAGAAGACATTATAGGAACTGTTTAGTTTGGAGAAGAGGAGGCTGGGGGGGGGGCTGATGGCTCTCTTGAAATGTTTGAAAGGCTGTCATTTGGAGGAGGGCAAGGAGCAGTTCCAGTCGGCAGCAGAGGAGAGGACCCGAAGCAATGGGTTGAAAATTCCATGCAGAAAGGTATCGGCCGGATATCAGGAAAAACTTCTTCATGGTCAGAGTGGTTCAGAGGTGGAATCAGCTGCCTAGGGAGGTGGTGAGCGACCCTTCACTGGCAGCTTTCAAGAAGAGGCTGGATGAATATTTGTCAGAGATGCTTTAGATTGGTCCTGCATTGGGCAGGGAGTTGGACTAGAAGGTCTATATGGCCCCTCCCAACTCTATGATTCTATGATTCACTCCATAAAGTTAAGGGGCAGTAGGTTCAGAACAGATTAAAGGAAGTACTTCTTCACCCACTTCGCTGTATCTGAAGAAGTGTGCTTCCACGCAAAAGCTTACACCTCGGACAAAACTTTGTTGGTCTTAAAGGTGCCACTGGAATCCAGTTTTGTTCTTCACCCAAAGACACTCATGGTGCCTCACTAGGAGAAGAACAGAGGGTAAGCTTTGGGTGGCCCGCCACTGAAGATTGGCTCCTCGTTCTAATCCTCCCACCCCAGGAAGAGCCCAGCTGAAGGGACAAAGATATCTGAGCAATGGAAAGAAGACAGGCTTCCAGTGCCGTTGAAGGGACTCCAAGGAAGGTTGACAATGACCCCGAGTGAGTGACCAAACAGAGCGCCTTCCTAGCATCTTGTTGTTTTAGAGGTTTCCACAAGCTCTGCTGCAGGCACACAGCTACATACACCAGCTACAGTTGAAAACTCCAAGTTGGAAAATTCCTGGCAATATGGGGGTGAACCCTGGGAAGGGTGGCATTTGGGGAAGGATTTCACTGAGCCGTGTGCCACAAAGCCCGCCCTCCAAAGTGGCCATTTTCTTCAAGGGAACTGATCTCTGAAGCCTGGAGATTAGTTGTAGTTCCTGAAGTGGCCATTTTCTCCAAGGGAACGGAAAGAAGAAGAAGAGGAAGAGGAAGAGATTGAATTTATACCCTTCAAGGATTTATACCCCATCCTTCACTCTTACAAAGTGACTTACAAAAGTGGCTTACAAAATCCTTTCCCCTCCCCACAACAGACACCCTGTGAGGTAGGTGGGACTGAGAGAGCTCTCCCGAGGACTGCCCTTGAGAGAACAGCTCTGGGAAAACTTGTGACTGACCCAAGGTTACACCAGGAGTTGCATGTGGAGGAGTGGGGAATCAAACCCGGTTTTCCCAGATTAGAGTCCACGCTCTTAACCACTACACCAAACTGGCTCTGTAGCTTGGAGATCAGTTGTAGCTCCTGAAGAAGTCCAGGCCCCACATGGAGACTGGCAACCCTACATAAATTATCACAGGGGCGGAGGGACAGATACCAGGATTCCCGCTTTGTGAACCCTCCCCTTGTCTAGCTGAGAGGCACCCGAAATGTTTGGGCTGGACAAAAACCAGCTTCCAGGCAACTCTACATGTTGAAGCAATCTGCTCAGCCAAATTGTTCTGCCAAATGGGTAGACGGAGCTTTCCTTTGACCTTTTCTTGCATATAAACTCAGCTAACAGCTGATGGGCCTTCTCCTCGTGGTGTAAGTTAAAAATCAGACCCAAGAGGGGGGCAAAATCAAACCAACAGAGTGAGCCGATGATCCATTAAACTCCTGGGTCGGAAGCATCAGGTGGGCCATGGAGACGGTAAACAGGAACTGCCCTGACATCCCGGGCTGCCTCTTTGGAGATAGGCCAGGCTATTTAAATCCAGGAGCATCCAAATCTCGTTTCCAAAATAAGGGTGGTGGAATCCTTTCAGACCTGTCAGGTTTCTTTATCGCAGGCATATATTTCTCGCTGTCACCCGCGACAAATCGGCGGTGATCCAAATGTGGAGAAAGAGGGACACCAAGTGGTACGAAACCAGATTCCTAAGAGCATTCCCTTCGACACTCTCCGGTTTTTCAGTGCTGAGCCCGGTTTGCTTTTTAAAGAAAACAAAATGCCCCGAAGCCGGCCTCTTTTAATTCATTTGCAAGCAGGGATCTTGTTTTTGTCGGGTGCTAACTTGGAATCGCACTGTTGGCTGCCTGAACGAAAACAAACCGATACCGTCCCTCCCTACGTCGTCGGATCTGCGTTACCGTTCATGCAAAAGGCTCATCTGTCAAAAATGATTGCGCCGGTAATGACAGAACTATGGTTAATAGTGCAGTCGAAGGAATCCTCCAATACTATGGAGCAGGATGGTCAAACAGGCTAAGTAAGTTACGTACTGAGATCTTCTTGGGGTTGCCAGGCAACTGGTGGTGGGGGACTCAGTGGTGGTGGGTGCCCTCAACAGCAATGTACTGACATGGCCAGCAACACGGTGATATCACTTCCGGCGCGTTCGAAAGCGATGGCGGAGTGTGGCCAGGGAACGTGGGCCCGTAGCCAGAGGTGGTGCAGTTGGTGCAATGCCCCCTCCCAGATCTGCCCTGCCCCTGAATCTGCCCTGCCTCCGGACCTCCCGCCTGCACCTTCACTTCCCGTCCTTTCCCTGCCCCCTCGCTCCCCCATCCTTTCCCAGGCCTCCCCCTCCCGGGAGCCAGGGGTTTTAAATCATGAAGAAGGTGGGCAGAAGGGTGATGTCACTGCCCTGAGGGAAAGTTGACGTCACCCCTGCCCCCTTGTCGCCCCTCCCCCAAAAATGCCTAGCTACGGGCCTGGGGGATCGCCACACAGATGCTTTGGCATTTAAGCAAAATTTTGTTTGATCATAGAGTTGCTGTAGATTTTCTGGGTTGTGCGGCCGTGGTCTTGGCACTGCAGGACCTGATGGTTCGCCAGTAGCTGTGACTGGCATCCTCAGAGGTATAACACGGAAAGGCGGAGGACTCTCTGAGTCAAGGTGAGCAGAAAAATGGTAGGCAAGTAATTTATAACTACCGTGGAAGGTGGGGTAGGGCTGACTCATTATCTTGTAGGAGTTCCCCAGGCTATGAACATGCTAATGGAGGAGCTAATCATAGAGTGTCGCTCAAATGCCAGAGTGTCCCCCGTGGCCCCCAACAACACACTTCCAATGCTCCCTCTAAGCTGTGGAGTCTTGTGAGCAAAAATTCTACTTTGTGAGCTACTAGCATTAAAGTTGTGAGCGAGCAATTTTGGCTGCTGCATAAATTAGTTTTGCTCCGGAGCCATCCTTCCTGAGCTACGACAGAAATGGGCAAGCCGGAGGCTAGAAAACTGTGAGCTGGCTCACACTAACTCAGCTTAGAGGGAACACTGCCTGGGAGTGACATCAGCTCGATAGCACGCTCCCAGCGTCCCTCCTGCCCTGTCTGCAGCCATTTTCTCAGCTTCTTCTGTGGTGAAACCACAGAGTGGGTGAGAAAGATGGGCACCTTCCCTTTCTGTGTTCAGGAAGGCAAGTAAAAATGGCTTTCTCTCCAAGGGCATTTGGTGGAGGGTAAATTAGTTTGGCAAATCCGGATAGTCTTCTTGCGTCGACTGCTTACTCAGCCCCCTCTCTAAGACGTGAGGACAGACGGACTCCCGTTCTTGCTGTATCTGAAGACGGGAGCAGCGACACATCAAAGCTCCTGCCCTGCCACAAAATTGTGTTGGTCTTTAAGGTGCTACCAGACTCTGGCTCTTTTCTACTGCTGCAGACAGACAAACACGGCCGCGCATCCTGATCAATCACACCTGCTATTGCCATCTGCTTGCGATTGTCATTCTGCATCTGAAATCACTCCACTCTCCAGACGGACTCACATGTTATCTGTATCTGAAGGAGTGAGCAGCAGGGCTATTTGGGGGCAGGAACGCACAGGAACGGCGTTCCGGCTGGCTCCTGAGTTGGCCACGCCCAGCAGGAACTCCTTAGCATAATAGGCCACACCCAACAGCAGAAACTCATTCGGATTGGCTACATTATGGGTGTGTGGCCTAACATGCAAAGGAGTTCCTGCTACCAAAAAAGGTAAACAGAGTAAGAAGCAAAAGGTGGGTGTGGCTGGATGACCACTCTACTGGTAACATGCTAATGATTTCTGCTGTTGGGTGTGGTCTATTATGCTAATGTGTTCCCACTGGGCTTTTTCTACAAAAAAAAGCCCTGGTGAACAGTGATTCACGAAAGCTCATCCCCTGTCACAAATTTGTTAGTATTGCTCTTTCTAGGGCCCGTGGTGGCTCAGAGGTTAAGATGCTGAACTGCCGACTGGAAAGTCTGTAGTTCAGCAGTTCAAGCCCCGAGTGCCGCATGATGGAGTGAGCTCCCATCTCTGGCCCCAGCTCCTGCCAACCTAGCAGTTTGAAAGCAAGAAACTGCAAGTAGATAAATAGGTACCACTTCGGTGGGAAGGTAACAGCGTCCCATGCACCTCAGCATTTAGTCATGCTGACCACATGACCACAGAAATGACTTCAGACAGTAGTGGCTCTTCAGCTTGGAAACAGAGATGAGCACCGTCCCCTAGAGTCAGATTCAACTGGCTTTTGAGCAAGGGAAACTTTGCTTTTTTTCCTACTTTTTATTGTTTGTCATGTTTTAGTCTTGCTGATGGTTCCATTGGGTAGGATGCAGACTAGTGGGAGCTTTGGGGAGGGACAATTTCTTTAGCACCGTGCACTCGTACGATGCCAAGTTTGGTGTGAAATCGGTATCTTAGAGCATCATCGCGACACAATGACATCACTTCCGGTTTTGTGCCAGCGGGAAGTGACATTGTGCACGGGTGTGATGCCAAAGTCACCCCCCCACCACCACCCATTTGTCCACACTGACCTGCCAAGTGGCAGTGGAGAACGGGGGCTCAGACCAGGAGGTCTCTTGCTATAGCCCCCTAATCCGGACTCAGTTGGCAATTCCCATCAGACCCTGTTTCCTGCAGTAGACGCTCCTCATGTCATTCATAGAATCATAGAATATTAGAGTTGGAAGGGGCCTTGCAGGTCGTCTAGTCCAACCCCTTGCACTCTGCAGGAGCACAGCCGAAAGATAGCCCCACAACATACCCGAAAGATGGTCGTCCAGCCTCTGCTTGAAAACGTCCAGGGAAGGAGCATCCACCACCTCCCGAGGCAGGCTGTTCCACTGCTCAACCACTCTTACAGTTAGGAAGTTTCTCCTGATACTTAGCCGGTAGCGACTCCTTTGTCATTTCCACCCATTAGATCTAGTCTCGCAATCCGGAGCAAGAGAGAATAGATCTGCTCTATCTTCTACATGACGTTCTTTGGGGTCCCCCATTTCCCAGGAGACTGGTAGGCTGCTGGGGGGGTGGGGTGGAGGCAGAAAAATCCATTCCGCCCTTGGAAGTTTAATCTGGATCCCAACCATTTTGTTTTATGTGCACACCACTTATTGTTGCTTTGGCAACTGCCTGGAATCTAAGGAGATAAGTGTGAGACATAAATATTTTATAGATCTAAAAAAAATAAGTAAAGACCCATGAGTATGGGGAATGAATCCATCAAGGCTTTGGGGACCTTCCCCCCACCCCGTGTTTCTCAACTCAGGCTTTGGCCAGACAACACGGACATTACAAAGGGGCACATCACCACCTGTCTTCTGCATGTGGCCTTAAACTGGGGTTGCAGGAAATGTAACATTTGAAATGGCCTTTGGAAGGCTGAGCAAAGAAGCATTTGATGCTGTGTCGACTGCTTACATCCGATGCCATAAAAACGAGCCTGCGTGTATATCGTGAGGTTCTGCGCTAGCACTGGAGAAGAGGAAGAACACGTCCTGCTTTATCGACTGTGTTTTTGAAGAGCAAGATTTTAGCCCAAATGAAATGATTGTGCAGGGCACGTGGTTTAACTTTTCTTGCCACCGCGTTTGATGGAGAACCTTTGTTCGTTTTGTTAGGGATGCTAGCCTCCAGGCGGGACCTGGGGAGCCCCCCCCAGAATTGCAGCTCCTCTCCAGACTACAGAGATCGGATCCCCTGGAGAAAACAGATGCTTTGGAGGCAATGCTCACCTCTAAGCTGTGGAGTCTTGTAAAGAAGAAGAAGAAGAAGAAGAAGAAGAAGAAGAAGAAGAAGAAGAAGAAGAAGAAGAAGAAGAAGAAGAAGAAGAAGAAGAAGAAGAAGAAGAAGAAGAAGAAGAAGAAGAAGAAGAAGAAGAAGAAGAGGAGGAGGAGGAGGAGGAGGAGGAGGAGGAGGAGGAGGAGGAGGAGGAGGAGGAGGAGCTTGGATTTATACCCCACCCTTCACTACCCAAAGGTGTCTCAGAGCGGCTTACAAACTCCTTTCCCTTCCCCTCCCCACAACAGACACCCTGCGAGGTAGATGGGGCTGAGAGAGCTCTTGACAGAAACTGCTCTTTTTTCAGTAATAGCTCTTATCAGAACTATGGCTTGCCCAAGGTCATCCAGCCAGGTGCAAGTGGAGGAGTGGGGGAATCAAACCCGGTTCTCCCAGATTAGAGTCCGCGCACTTAACCACTACACCAAACTGGCTCTTGTGTGCAAGAATTCTACTTTGTCAGCCACTGGCATGAAAGTTGCGAGTGAGCAATCTGGCTGCTGCATAAATTAGTCTGCTCTAATTCTGAGCTGGGACAAAAATGTGTGAGCTGGAGGGTAAAAAACAGTGAGCTGGCTCGCACTAACTCAGCTTAGAGGGAACACTGTTTGGAGGGTGGACTCTATGGCTTTGTACCCAGCTGCGGTCCCTGTCCTTCCCAAGCTCCACCCCTAAATCTCCAAGGCCAATTTCCCACAAGCCGCTGCTCCGCCCTTGCTCTTCCCTTTGCCCCGATGGTACGTATCAATTTCACACTAAGTGCTGTGTGGCGGCATTTTGCCCTGCAGCTTTGCACAATTTCCCCCGCATCTACTCATTCCTCAAAAAAAAAAAAAAACAGGATTGCGTAGATACGGGGGAAATCGCACAAAGCTGCGGGGCAAAACGCAGCTGCGCAGCACTTAGTGTGAAATTGACACATACCATCGGAGCAAAGGGAAGAGTGATCGCGGAACAGCAGCTTGTGGGAAATCGGCCGAAGAGTTTCCCAACCTGGATCTGGCAACCTTACACCCCCCATCCCCCGCTGGCAGCCCTTGTACACACAGCCCTTCATCTGTACTGCGGCCAGAATGTTGACCTGAGTTGGGTCACAGGGACCGTATCATTCCGGTCTTGGCCCATCTCCACTGGCTCCTAGTTTGCTTCCGGGCTTAATTCAATGTACTGGTGTTGACCTTCAAAATTCTATATGGGTTGGGTACTATCATATCTTAAGGTACCTTAAGAACTCGTGGGCACTCAATGAAATTGCTGAGCAGCCGGGCTAGAACAGATAAAAGGAAGCCCTTCACCCAAAGAGGGATTAATACATGGAATTCACTGCCACAGGAGGTGGTGGCGGCTACAAGTATGGACAGCTTCAAGAGGGAATGGGATAAACATATGGAGCAGGGGTCCATCAGTGGCTATTAGTCACAAGGTATAGATAGGAACTCTCAGTCTGGGGCAAGTGATGCTCTGTATTCTTGGTGCTTGGGGTGGGAGGCAACAGTGGGAGGGCTTCTAGTGTCCCGGCCCCACTGCTGGACCTCCTGAGGGCACCTGGTTTTTTTGGCCACTGTGTGACACAGAGTGTTGGACTGGATGGGCCGTTGGCCTGACCCAGCATTGGCTTCTCTTATGTTCTGATGTTCTCATGACCGCCTTCTCCCTACTGGACCACTATAGTCATTATGGTTGCCTTCCCTCTGATGGGGGTGGGGGTTCCCCAATTTCGGGCAGCCCAATGCACCACCAGCCAGCTGACCGGCAGGAGGAACCCTGCCCCCAAAGAGCCACGCCACACCTGTCATGCCCGGTGCAGTGATGTCACCCAGAGGTGACATCATCCCGCCAGGCATGTTGCACAGCGGACACTCTAGCATTTGACTAAAAACTCTATGGTGACCAGGACATCCAGGACGGTGGACTGAAGCCCTCTGCCAGCAACACATAGGGACCTGGGAACCCTAATCTTTGCCTTCCAAGATCGTGCCACCAATGCTCCGGAACTCACTCCTCGGGGAAATTCATCTGTCCAGTTCTGTTGGCATCCCTAGTGTCAAACAGTGGGTTCCTGAGGCTATCATGATTTCAGCATAGCTCTTTATTTCAGTAATGTTAAGAACAACAACACACGCGGCCAGCCGCAACTTATATGCAAAACCGCCAGTCCCAAACACACCCACAATATACAAATAAACCAATGGGAACACAGTAGCTAGGAGCCTTTGTTTGCATGGCATCACTTACACTTTGGTTACCTGAGAGCCAGTTTGGTGTAGTGGTTAGGAGTGTGGACTCCAATCTGGGAGAACCAGCTTTGATTCCCCACTCCTTCTCCACATGCAGCTGCTGGGTGACTTTGGGCAAGCCACAGTTCTCTCAGAGCTGTTCTCTCAAGGGCAGTTCTGGAGAGAGCTCTCTCAGCCATGCATACTTTCTGGGCAATGCTCCCTCTGAGCTGTGGAGTCTTGTGAGCAAAAATTTGACTCTGTGAGCGGCTGGCATTACACTTGTGAGTGAGAGATTTGGCTACTGCATGAATCAGTCTGTGCTGGAGCCGTCCTTCCTGAGCTAAGACAAAAATGCGTGAGCCGGAAGCTAAAAAACTGTGAGCTAGCTCACACTAACCCAGCTGAGAGGGAACCCTGCTCCCAGGGTGTCTGTTGTGGGAAGGGGAAGGGAAAGGAGTTTGTAAGCCGCTCTGCGACTCCTTCGGGTAGTGAAGGGCGGGGCGTAAATCCAATCTCTTCTTCTTCTACCTGATTGGCCTGCTCTGCACACGGGCGGCCAATCTGAACGTAGCTGCTAGGAGCCTCTCTAACAATGCTTGTTCATTTGAAGCTCTCACTACACCACACCTAGATTTCCGCTTCCAAAATGCTCTGTCTCGAGGAAGATAGCAGCTCTCTGAGACTCAGCTCTCTGTTTCTGGACTCGCCACAGAATGTTCGCGCCGCAGTTCTTGCCAGCTATGAAACAGCTCCAGCCGTCTAGCGACAGACCGGGTGGCTTTTATTCATTCATTTGAAGCGGCAGCGCGATCACCGGACTTTTAAATCAGCAGAGACAGCGATAAGCCGCTACGAACCCCTCACCACAGCAGCACTTAGGCAGACAGCATAACCGATTTGCCCGTGAAGGTTAGGAGCTTTTCACATAAACATGGAGTCCATTTGCTTTCAGCCGTGAAGAATTATTTATACCAGAAATAAAGAGTCATGAAAGCGGGGTTATAGAAATGGCCACTTGCAATAAACAGAAAAGAAATCTGTAGCCGTTTGAAATCCCTGACATGCCCCATTGCCCGGTCGCTGCAGAGTCTCTTTCACATGTATCGGCCTCGGAAGGGCTATAGCGAGAGGAAATCCACCTGTCTGTAAAAGTGACCCCCACTGCCAGTTTCAGGCTGGTTAATTATGATCTGAATGAAAACTCTTGTTTTTATCACCTACCACTGACCTAAGGAATAACCAACCATCCAGCTCTGCTACCAAAATATGTTGGGGAAATAGGCAAAAATACTTAAATATTGGATCTTTGCTTCACTGGAGAGGAGACATTTCTTTCTATGTAAAAAGCTTCATTTCTAAGGGAGGGGTTCACATGGAAAGCTACAAAACAAAAGAGGTATCTAGAGCTACATTTTTACATCCTTACAGCACAGAACACATGGTCACACAAGAATGGAGATTTGCCTTCTTCCTGACTCCTAGAAGGAAATCACCTGAACACAGTAACCGATGATCGCTAGTAAACCAACTTAGATTTTCCCGGGCTATCTTTCCATTGGCTCTGAGCCAAGTTTCCCTTCCAGGTTCGTCTAAACAATAGTACTCAAGGTAAAGCAGATTAACCCTATAATGACTGAAGTCTAGACCTTGCACCTCACATATTTCCAACAAGGAAGTCGTCTGTGCCTGTTGTAGCTAGACGTGGCTACTTCACCAGATCGACAACAACAAAACTGCCCTCTGACTCCCACTTTGTTTTATGAACATATGAAGTGGCTCTGTATTGAGGGTTGTCACCTCTGGTTCGGGAAACACCTGAAGATTTTGGGAGTGGAGGCAGGGAGGGCAGGGCTTAGAAGAACATTTTTTCACAAGGAAGAGCCAGTGTGGTGTAGCGGTTAAGAGCACGGACTCTAATCTGGGAGAGCCAGGTTTGATTCTCCACTCCTCCACATGCAGCTGCTGGTGTGACTTTGGGTCAGTCACAATTCTCTCAGAGCTGTTCTGGAAAGAGCAGTCCTCGAAAGAGCTCTCTCAGCCCCACGTATTTCACAGGGTGTCTGTTGTGGGGAGGGGAAGGGAAAGGAGATTGTAAGCTGCTCTGAGACCTCTTCAGGTAGTGAAGGGCAGGGTATAAATCCAACTACTATGACTATTACTCCCCTCCTCCTCCTCCTCCTCCTCTTCTTCCTCCTTCTCAAGACAGAGCCTTTGTATTGAGACAGATCGTTTTTCATAAGTGGCCCCACTGCTGGACCTCCTGATGGCACCTGGTATTTTTGGCCACCGTGTGACAGAGTGTTGGACTGGATGGGCAATTGGCCTGATCCAACATTGGCTTCTCTTACATTCTTATGTTTAGTACGCTTCTGCCAAGGTAAAGTCTTTGTACTGGAGTTTTGATCAGTCTGGAGAGTGGAGAATTGAGGACATAAGAACCTACTATTCATGTCCACAGTACGGAGCTTATTTGTGATCTAGGAAGAATGTTTTTGTACACTGAGAGACTGGAATTTGGATCTCTTGTACACTTTAAGAGTGTTTATTTGGACTGAGTTTTCTGTGTATGCAGAGACCGTATTCTAACTGGAAATCTATGCCTTGTTAAAGCTGACATTGGTAAATTGTAATTTGTATGTTTGTAAAATAGAATTCGTAAAATCACTGCTTTCTGAAAGCTGCCAGTCGTCTTGTCACGGTGTTATATGTTGTTTGCTAACCTTTTCCGTGATTCTCTTTTTTGGTGTTAATTACCCACCTGGAAGCTGGCAAACCTTTCTGTAGCGGAAAAAGGGGTTTTGCTTATAGCTACAGGTAATCATGCTCTGAGAATTATTAACATGTAAAATCACTGAGGCTAGCTCCCCAGGCATTAGACCAAGAGTCCCTAGCATGGCACCTGCTTACCAATGTTCTATTTTTCCCTCCCTCCTGAGCGGAGCAGCTCACATCCTGAGTAACACATAACTGCTGCAATCTCAAAAACGCGCAACGGGCAGTGCAAGACCCTGCGTGGCTCCAGAATGCTACTGAGCGGGGCTTCCTGTGTTAATGAGCGGCCACTCACGCGTGCAGCTTAGAGGGAGCACTGCCACTGAGACCCAGGCAGTGGTGGCTGGTGAGGTTCAGAGTTGGTGGGGCCAATTTCTTTTGCTCGTGCATAGCGCACATCACTACAACAGTTACAGTGATGCATGCATTCAACACCCATGTAACAGTGTAAGGGACAGAGGTTGCAGGACCCAGCCTTGCATGTTCATTATATTCACCTGTGAGATTTTGTTACGGGCGAGAGTCATCCTTGTAAACCTCCCTAATCTTTCTACAAGCAGAAGGGCTAATTAGGAAGTTAAATTACTATCAGGTGGCCTTACGGGAGGACGGGCGTAAGAAGGGAGAGCTGCTGTTACTGTTCATGCTCTTCAGGGGGCCGGAAGTACTCAGTTAAAAGGACCCTGTCTCTCTTCGACCTGATATGAACTGTCTTTTAAGGAGCTGGCCTCACAGAAGTGAGTTATTGTTTTGTTGGTCTTGCCACCTTGCTTTTATTGTTAGTTTGCCGTTGCGTGTCTTGATTGGATGTTTTCTGCTTGGCATACATCCCTTCTACTTCGACTGATTTTATTCAATTAAATCCAGTCGTTTTTTTTAAACCCTTGCGTGCAGAATTTATTTGCTGAGTGACTGCACTTATCCACACAAATGAACCCCAAGGTTGTCCAGACCAGACAAATAGTTTACTTGTGTGTGTGCGTGCAGACATTTGGATGGCCACTGGATGCCAAAGAAAAACCCTTTGCTGACATTTCCCCTTTTAATGTAATTTTCTGTGTGGGGGGGTGCTAGTCAATATTCCCTTTAAGCTGTGGAGTCTTGTGAGCAAAAATTCTGCTTTATGAGCTACTGGCATTAAAGTTGTGAGCAAGCAATTTGGCTGCTGCAGAAATTAGTTTGCTCTGGAGCCGTCCTTCCTGAGCTAAGACAAAAATGTGTGAGCTGGAGGCTAAAAAACTGTGGGCTAGCTCACAGTAACTCAGCTTAGAGGGAACACTGGTGCTAGTGTGCCTGGAAGTCATGGTGAGTTCTGGCGACCCTTAGTGGGACTCAGACGTTTCAGAGAGGTGGCTTTATATTGCCTGCCTCTGCGTCCCAGCCCCGGTATTCCTTGGAGGTCTCCCCTCCAAATACTCACCAGGGTCAGCCCTGCTTATCGTCCAAGATCTGACGAGATTGGGTTTGCCTGGGTGATCCAGCTCAGGGCTTCCTTTTTAATGTAATTTTCAAAAGCATTATCTGCCACTGTAGCAAACGACAAGAAGAAGAAGATAAGAGATTGGATTTATACCCCGCCCTTCACTCGAAGTCTCAGAGCGGCTTACAAACTCCTTTCCCTTCCCCTCCCCACAACAGGCACCCTGTGAGGTAGGTGGGGCTGACAGAGCTTTTTCCAGAACTGTCCTTGAGAGAACAGCTCTGACAGAACTCTGGCTTGCCCAAGGTCATCCAGCAGCTGCATGTGGAGGCGTGGGGAATCAAAGCCGGTTCTCCCAGATGAGAGTCTGTGCACTTAACCACTACACCAAACCGGCTCTCCAGTTTTCCCAAGTAACCCACACTATGCTACTTTTCTCATGGTTAATGCAATTATACCAGTGAAGTACTCGGAGTGCTTGAGAACATTACATAAATACTATCATTATTATTCTCTGCACTCAGCCCCGATTTCCATAATTCTGACAGATGAAGCCTTTCCTACAAAATAAATGTAAGAACATTCAGACACATGTTTAACCGGGTTTACCTTTCTCTACATCGCTTGGATCTGTCATAAGGTTCCCAGCTCTGAGTTGAGAAACACCCAGAAACTTTGGGGGGTGGAGCCCGAAGAAGGCGGGGTTTGGGGAGGGGCCTCAGCAGGGTACAATGCCACAGAGTCCGCCTTCCAGAGTGGCTATTTTCTCCAGGGGAACTGATCTCCGTCAGCTGGGGATCTGTTGTAATGGCAGGAGACAATCCCTATTTTCACCCTTGCTTCCTTCGAGTCCATATATGATTATCCGTTGGCTTTAATGCAGACGGACGTCTCGATCTGCACTCATTTCAGAGTTTCCATTTTACCCCAGTCCTACCCAACCCAGATCTTCTGACTTATTTATATTTCCCAGGCGAAAGGTACCAACTGTCAGACTCGGGCATTCAACCAGCTGTACCGGTTGTATTTCTACCCAATGTATTGGAGCTTTCTGTATCCCACTTGCTTCCTGCACCCAGCCATTTGTTTAGCTTGCTATTCCCTGAGCTCTTACCACTAGCCCTCTCCTGCCATCGCATTCCTGAGGGAGGGAGGGAGTGTCTATAGTCATTTAGGGAGGCCAACTTTGGTAACTCTTCCATGGGGCCTCAAAGACATCTTTCACATGGGAAGTGTCCTTGAAGTAGAGCCTGTGTCTGGCTAGTTGCTGACCGTATATCTTTCATGGTCTTTGTAGTAATGCTGACATGTATGAATGGAATTTTGGGGTTGTGACTATACATGGTTCTCCTGCCTTTGCACCTCAGTCCTGACCAAGAGTCTGAACCCATAGCATCTCGAATCGCTAAATAAAACATTCACTAAAGAAGGTGCGTGTGGAGAGTGATTCAACTGGGAACCGGACACCAACTGCCCACTGAAGCTGACAATCTCCCACCCCCACACTCCAGCTTTGCTTTGTGGAGCAGTGGGAGGGGCAAATGGGAGGCAACATTGGAGCAACACCATGATGTCATTTCCAGCTGAGCAGGTGGAAGTGATGTCACAGTGTCAGCAATGTTCTAGAGATTTCTCAAATCTCTATTGTATTTACCGCAGACATCTGGGAAATTCTTAGAACTGAAGCTCAAAGGGAAGCGATTTCAGTCCTAGGGATGCCAGCCTCCAGGTGGGACCTGGGGATCCTCTGGAATTACAGCTCCTCTCCAGACTACAGAGATCAGTTCCCCTGGAGAAAATGGATGCTTTCTTTGGAGGATGGACTCTGAAGTATTATTACCCGCTGAGGCTTCACCCTTCCCAGGCACCATCCCCAAATCTCCACGAATTTCCCAATCTGGATCTGGTAATCCTAACCCCACATCCACCACCGGTGGCTGGGGGGACCTGGCAAACATCAGTTTACCCTCCTAGGATGCCAGGTCCCCCCGGCTATTGGCTGTCATGGGCACTGGTTCTGCTGAGGTTGACTATTCCTCAGATGAAGAGGCAGGGAGTGACTCAGCCTCCTCTGGAGTCAGCCCAGAAGAGGAAACCTCAACAGCACCTGAGGGGGAAGAGGCCCCAGCAGCTACACAGGAGGTGCAGCCAGAAGGAGAGACCAATCCAGAGCCTGGCCCAGCACCCCCATCTGAAGACACCCCAAGGCCAGAATCCCCACCTAGTTCTCCTGAGTGCCCCAGACGCAGGGCACGCCAGAGGCTGAATATGCAAGAGCGAAGGAAGAGTGCCAGGCTGCAGCTCTTGCCAAAGCAACGGGAGGAGCTGTGAGTCTTGGCAGACTTGACTCCCAGGGAAGGGAGGACTTGTTCATATACATCCCACGCATCTCCCTCAGTACAGTAACAACAGTGTGAACTCAGATCTGTTCCTGGCTTGTAGCAACCGCTCCTTGCCCCTGCAACCTTGGACTGATTTCCTGGCTCTCTGACCCTTGGCTCTGTTATTTGACTTGATACCGGACTGTGTCTCCAGTTTCCAGTGTATGGTAACTGTGGTAACCAGCTGAGCCAGTACACTGGCAGGGGACAGAGGGGTAGGGTTGCTAGATCCAGGTTGGGAAACTCCTGGAGATTTGGGGAGGACAGGGACCTCAGTGGGGTGCAATGCCAGAGTCCACCCTCCAAAGCATCCATTTTCCCTGGGGGAACTGGCCTCTGTAGTCTGGAGATGAGCTGTAATTCTGACAGTGTTCCCTCTAAGCTGAGTTAGTATGAGCTAGCTCACAGTTTTTTTAGCCTCTGGTTCACACATTTTCGTCTTAGCTCAGGAAGGACGGCTCCAGAACAAACTAATCTATGCAGCAACCGGATCGCTCGCTCACAACTTTAATGCCAGCAGCTCACAAAGTAGAATTTCTGCTCAGAGGGCTCCACATCTTAAAGGGAGCATTGAATTCTGGGGGTTCCCCAGGTCCCACCTGGAGGCTGGCATCCCTACCCCCACCCCAGGTTGGGCCCCCAAATTGCTCCCGGGAATTGTGAATGGAGGAGGGTTGGCAACTGTATCCAAGCCCCTCGCTGTGAATGCCGCGCACGGCATGTCCATCCCGAACCGTTCCAAAGGCTACAAAGTCATCTAAACTATGGGATAATTACAGGAGCTTAATTCGTTAATTTCTCATTTTACAGTTTCAAAACTAACACATTTTTTTTAAAAAAATACAGCCAGTTTGAAGATCTCGATAGGTCTCGGGGGAGCCTGCCTCCCCGTTCCTGCTGAGTTCACCATTTCGCAGAGGCAGCTTTCACCTACAAGAGACTCTGGAATTATTTTCTGACAGCTCCCGAAGCTATTAAAATACAAAAATGAACCAGAGACTAAATCAATGACAAGCATTTTGGTATCTCTCTCTCCCCTGCATAGTGAAAAGGCCACGGGGCTGCTTAATATGCGCTCGTCTTGCCACGATGTGCCCATCTAATCAGGTGTGACTGAGTAACCATGAAATTTTGGAGTGCCATCAAGCTGGCTTTCGACTGTCGGCTCCTTCCCCCCCACTCCTCCCCCTGTTGCCTTCCACGTTGCGAGTCTTACGGAGGCCCAATTGCTTCTGTGCCTGTTTGATAAGGTCCTTGTTGACCCCGGGACAGCGGAATGCGGCGCATGAAAGTCTCGGTAATTTGTGCGATCGGTACTACCGAATCACCGTGACGGTATTTTTTTAAATGACGGTAAAATGCACATGGAAAATAGGCCTATTTTTAAAGTGGGAGTATGAGGTTATTAAGGACTAAAGTATCGCTCACAAAAATATGCTGGGTGTAATGGACATCGCCCTCACCTGGGTAACCCAGGCTAGTCTGAGCTTGTCAGGTCTTGGAAGCTAAGTAGGGTTGACCCTGGGGAGGTTTGCCAGTCCCCTGTCAGGGGTGGGGGGTCCCCCCATTTGGAGACCCTCCCCCCACTTCAGGGCTATCAGGAACCCGGGGGAGGATTTACCCCCCAAACCAGGCAAGGAACCAATGATAAGTGCAACATGCCTACATCACCCAGAAGTGATGTTTTATTTATTTATTTATTTTATTAGATTTATATATCACCCTCCCCAGATGGGCTCAGAGCGGTGTACAGCTAAATAATACAATTAAAAGAAGAGGAGGAGGGGGAGGAGGAGGAGATTGGATTTATACCCCACCCTTCACTACCCGAAGGAGTCTCAGAGCAGCTTACAATCTCCTTTCCCTTCCCCTCCCCACGACCGACACCCTGTGAGGTAGGTGGGGCTGAGAGAGCTCTCTCGACAACTGCCCTTGAGAGAACAGCTCTGACAGAAGAAGAAGAAGAAGAAGAAGAAGAAGAAGAAGAAGAAGAAGAAGAAGAAGAAGAAGAAGAAGAAGAAGAAGAAGAAATTGGATTCATACCCTGCCTTTCACTACCCGAAGGAATCTCAGAGCGGCTCACAAACTCCTTTCCCTTCCTCTCCCCACAACAGACACCCTGTGAGGTAGGTGGGGCTGAGAGAGCTCTCGACAACTGCCCTTGAGAGAACAACTCTGACAGAAGAAGAAGAAGAAATTGGATTCATACCCTGCCTTTCACTACCCGAAGGAATCTCAGAGCGGCTCACAAGCTCCTTTCCTTCCCCCCCACAACAGACACCCTGTGAGGTAGGTGGGGCTGAGAGAGCTTTCGGCAACTGCCCTTGAGAGAACAGCTCTGACAGAAGAAGAAGAAGAAGAGATTAGATTTATACCCCGCCCTTCACTACCCAAAGGAGCCTCAGAGCGGTTCACAAACTCCTTTCCCTTCCCCTCCCCACAACAGACACCCTGTGAGGTAGGTGGGGCTGAGAGAGCTCTGACAGAAACCGCTCTTTTTCAAGAACAGCTGTGCCAGAACTATGGCTTGCCCAAGGTCACCCAGCAGGTGCAAGTGGAGGAGTGGAGAATCAAACCCAGTTCTCCCAGATGAGAGCCTGCACACTTAACCACTACACCAAACTGGCTCTGGTAAACTGGTAAAAAACTGGTAAAATAAAATAAAAAAAGTTTACACATAATAATATCATGTCATAAAATACCATGTAGACAAGGAGGTCAGATGTTAACGCAATTCAGTATCTAATCAGATGTCCAGTCAGGTTCAGGCCACTGATGGACGAATAGGTATCCCAGTCCTTCTGCTCATAGCAGTACCCACAAGATTCCACATAATTCTATATTTCCATATATATATATATATATATATAGGTGATACTATAGTTATCATAAACTATATGATAATATGTATGCTATAGTATGTTATGCCTGTGGTAGGGTGACACTCTGATATCTTCGGGCCAAAACCGTCGTTTATGGCAAGCAGCTTACATCCTGCTACCAGTAGAGGCTTCCCATCCCTGCCTGCTCAACTGATGGACCTGGCAACCCTCACCTTGGCCAATATTTGGATGGGAGACCACCAAGGAATACCAGGGTTGTGATGTGGAGGCAGGCAATGCCAAACCGCCTCTGAACGTCCCGTGCCTTGAAAACCACACAGAAGTCACCGTAAGTCAGCTGGGACTTGACAGTAACAACAGCCACAAAGAGGAACCATTGAGACAGTTTCAGAGGACAGTTGTGGTGGTCTGAAGTAGAATAGCTAGATTCAAATCCAGGAGCACCTTAGTGACCAACCAGATTTGCAGGGTACAAGCTTTTGAAAATCAAAGCTCAGATATAAGCTTGTATCGTGGAGTTCTTGTACAAGAACTCGTGGGCACTCCATGAAATTGCTGAGCAGTCAGGTTAGAACAGATAAAAGGAAGTCCTTCTTCACCCAGAGAGTAACACATGGAATTCACTGCCACAGGAGGTGGTGGCAGCTACAAGCATGGACGGCTTCAAGAGGGAATTAGATAAACATATGGAGCAGAGGTCCATCAGTGGCTATCAGCCACAAGGTATATATATAGGAACTCTAGGTCTGGGGCAAGGGATGCTCTGTATTCTTGGTGCTTGGGGGGAGGAGGCAACAGTGGGAGGGCTTCTAGTGTCCTGGCCCCACTGGCAGACCTCCTGATGGCATCTGGTATCTTTGGCCACTGTGTGACACAGAGTGTTGGACTGGAGGGGCCGTTGGCCTGATCCAAACATTGGCTTCTCTTATGTTCTTAAAAAGATGCAGCTCAGGGCTACTCATTAAATTTGCTGATGATACCAAATTGGGAGGAGTAGCAAACACCCAAGAAGATAGAGTTAAAATTCAACAAGACTTCAATACTCTGGAGAAGTGGGCAGTTGCAAACAGGATGCAATTCAACAAAGATAAAGGCACAGTATTACATCTGGGCCACAAAAATGTCAAGCACAAATACTGGATGAGGGAGACGTTTCTGGGGAGTAGTGTATGCGAAAGAGATCTTGGGGTAAGGGTGGACTGTAAACTGAATATGAGCAGTCAGTGTGATGCAGTGGCAAAAAAGGCAAATTCAGTCTTGGGTTGTATTAAAAGGGCCATAGCATCAAAACCGCAGGAGGTCATCATAGCCCCTCTGTATATTGCCTTGGTCAGGCCGCACCTGAAGTCCCGTATACAGTTCTGGAGGCCTCCCTTCCAAAAGGATGTGGGCAAAATCAAGGGGATGCAGAAGAGAGAGACGAGGATGATCAGGGGTTGGGAGACTGAGCCCTATGAGGGAAGGCTGAGGTACTTGGGAATGTTTAGTTTGGAGAAGAGGAGATTGAGGGGGGACAGGATTGCTCTCCTTAAATATCTGAAAGGCTGTCATTTGGAGGAGGCCAAGGAGCAGTTCCAGTTGGCAGCAGAGGAGAGGACCCGAAGCAACGGGTTGAAAATTCCATGCAGAAAGGTATCGGCCGGACATTAGGAAAAACTTTTTCACGGTCAGAGTGGTTCAAAGGTGGAATCAGCTGCCTAGGGAGGCGGTGAGCTCCCCTTCACTGACAGCTTTCAAGAAGAGGCTGGGTGAATATTCATCAGAGATGCTTTAGGCTGGTCCTACATTGGGCAGGGAGTTGGACTAGATGGTCTGTATGGCCCCTTCCAACTCTATGATTCTAAAACCTCATTCAAATACCCCAGGCCAATGCCGTACTGACTGCAGTCACCCCTGAATGGCCATAAAATGGCCATAAATCTATCCAGACAGCTACCATAAAGCCAAGAGGTCAAACAAAGTGAAAGCGGTATGTAGTCTGGACACTGCCATAAAATCCAACAATTAACCAAAGTGAAAGTGGCAGGCAAGGCAGAGGGGGATTTCTGTTCCAGCGTGGGTTTAGTAAAACAGCGGAGCAAATGCTAGATGCAGATTGGGCCATGGACACTCTCCGTTCAACTCTTAGCTTAGTCACGAAGAGCCAGTGTTGGATAGTGGCAAGAGTGTCAGACCAATACCTGAGGGCTCCGGGTTCGAATCCCTGTTGTGTTGTAGAGGCTTGCTGGGTGCCCTTGAGCCATTCACTCCCTCTCAGACTAACTGACCTCTCAGGGTTGTTATGAGGATAAAACTGGAGGAGAGGAAAGTTGTAACTTTGGACTCCCCTGTCAGGTATAAATCAAGATGAGTAAAAATGAAGGCACTAGGGGGCTTTAGGCCACCCTACCTGCCATCTGGGTATAATCCTTACTGCTCTGCCTCTGCTCTGCTGTAGGCCTGGCAACTGGCGAGAGGGTTATAAGGGGGGGAAGCATCCCAGGAGAAAAATGAAAAAGAAAAAATAAGGCCTCCTCTACTTACAGAAAGTTCTTACCATACACTTTCTGACTATTCCTAGAGCTACACTTTGCCACTTCCGGGTAGCTCTAGGAATCACCAGGAACTCTATGCTAAGCACTTCCTGTAAGTAGGAAACGCCTTATTTTTCATTTTCATTTTTCTCCTAGGACACTTCCAGTGGTGTAGGGGGACAGGGCCTCGGAGCAGGGCTCCCTCACCCCCACCGGGGGCTTGGCAGTTCCACGGGGTTGTTGTGAGGATCATTGAGATGAGGTGCGTCGAACCACCCGAGCGAGCTGTTTCTGAAGTGCCACGTACATTATTAAAGAGGACAAATGTTTTAACCATGACCCGTCCGCATCCCTGATGATGAACTTGCATCCCTAGAAGTCGTGGAGCAAAAGCTGCACTGATCTATGCTCTTTCTCTCTCTTTCTCTTTGTTCCCCTCCCCCCCCAGGGTAGTCTCTTTTATACAGCCAGAATATCCGAGGATCTTCTGTCAAGTGCAGCTTTGATTGTTGTCCCAGGTGGGCGAAGTTTGCTTATGCTCGCTGGTGCATACCAAAAGTCTGCGCTTCACTTCAGCAAAACAACGTGCACATTCCCGGGTTTGTTGTTTTTTTGTTCTGCAAATAAAGAACTAAAGAGTCACCTCAGGTATACTCAAAGCGCCTGGCCATTCCCGGAGGGATCTTTCTCTTTTCCTTTGAACGACAGCCCCGTGGCATCCGACAAACAATTTTGAAAGTCCCCCCCCCATATTACCCCAGAGAACTGGTCCCAGCTTTCATTAAGAGGTTTATTTATGTACTGTACAACTTGGGCCTAGAGGCTCTAACTTTAACAACTCTAACGGACATTGTAACGATTCCTCCTTCTTCCTCCCAGATGCCATCAGGCTGAGGATGATCCGGGATTACCAACTCCCGTTTGGGAAATTCCTGGAGGTTTAAAGATGGAGGCTGGGGAGCGCAGGGTTTTGGGGAGGGGCGGGGTCTCAGCAGGGGTTTACGCCATGGAACCTGCCCTCCGAAGCAGCCATTTTCTCCAGGGCAACAGATATCTGTTGTCAGATGTAGTTACAGTTGCCAACTCCAGGTTGGAAATACCTGGAGATTTTGAGGGTAGAGCCTGAGGAGGGCTGGGTATGGGGAGGGGAGGGGCCTCAAGGGGGTACAGTGCCATAGAGTCCAGGTCCCATCAAGGCACTGTGCCATAGAGTCCAGCTCCCAAAACTCTAGTTTGGGGACAAAAACTCTATGGTAGAATTAGTTTCTACCATCGAGTTGTTGGCCAAAAACCAGAGCGTCGCCCTAACATCCCTGACATCCCTGACGTGCCTACGTCACTTCCAGGTTTCGTTGAAGTCACATGGGCACATCACTGAAATCTTGGGTGTTCCTCCCTCGTTTGGGGGGTAATTCCCCCTGCTGGCCAGCTGATCCACGGTGGAGAGGTGGGGCCGGTCAGCGGGGGGGACTCCCACCACCACCAGGGATTCTGGCGTCCCCACTGCCAGTCGTAAGGTATCTGGCAATCCTGTAGAAAAAAATGTCCTGTCCCTTTAATAGAGGCTTACCATATAATAATCACAAAAATAACAAATATCAACAGTAGAAATAGAAACAAACAACAACAACAACAAAAAGGACCATTATAACCAGGGATGAATGCAAGGTATTGTGTCCCGAGTCGAACTCTGATAAAACCAGGGATGAGATCCAAGTGCGGAAAGGACCTATGACATCACTTCCCTTTCCCTCCTCAGACTCCACCCTCCACAAGAACTGCCCCCAAATATCCAAGAATTTCCCAACCAGGAGATGGCAACCCTATCGGTTCTAAGAAGTTGAGGGGGGGGATATTTCAACTGTCTTTTTAACTGGGTCTTCCCTTCCTTAACAGAAAGGGATTTAGGAGAAACCGACCCTTCTGAAAATGGAGAGTACGAAACCATTTTCAAAATGGTGGGGACATCCAAGCAGCCCCCTCTTAATGATCTGCAGCAGCTGTGTTAACTTCGATCCCCCTCAATTAAAAATGACTATCTGGACAAGAATGGCATTTCAAAATATCTACTGTATATAAATCAACAGCTTAACCTCAGGGTGAATTTGAGGGGTAAGCAGTTCTGGTGGCGGGTCGCTAATTGACAAACCTTAAACGGCTGCTCGTTATTTTTTTAATGAGGCGGTTATGTATGCAGCTGAGGCAAAAAGCACCTCATGGAACTGAGTGGCCCAGATGCCAACATTCAAGTTGCTTCTTAAGAGAGCCAGTTTGGTGTAGTGGTTCAGTGCGTGGACTCTTATCTGGGAGAACCGGGTTTGATTCCCCACTCCTCCACTTGGACCTGCTGATGTGACCTTGGGTCAGTCACAAGCTCTGGCACAGCTGTTCTCTCAAGGACAGTTTCTGTCAGAATTTCTTTCAGCCCCACCTACCTCACAGGGTGTCTGTTGTGGGGAGGGGAAGGGAAAGGAGTTTGCAAGCCGCTCTGAGACGCCTTTGGGCAGTGAAGGGCGGGGTATAAATCCAATCTCTTCTCTTCTTAAGGGGGGGGGACAAGAAGTGTAACAGGCCTTCCAAAAAAGACAGGTGGAGCCGGTGGAGAACCCATCCGTCTAACATTTTCCTCAATAAGATAAACCTTCCCCCTCAACTCGAGTTGCTAGGTCCTCCTTGGACACTCGCCAGGGGGACATACTAAAACTAAGGACAGCGATTGCCCTTCAGGTTGGGAAACTACTGGAGTGTTGGGGATGGATTCTGGGGAGAACAGGGACCTCTGTAGGATACATAGACTCTGTTAGCCACAACACCGGGGCCTCTGTTTTATTTACGATGGGGGAATTTAGCTAAGGGACCGTTCTGAATAGGTGCACAAGCCAGGGATCATCCTCCAACTATACCAGAATCAGAACCCTCTTGGAGTGGCACGGATGACAGGCAGGAAGTACCTTTTATGAAATTTATTAAGCAAATATCCCTAATACATTCAGCTAATTCAATAAAATGTCGCACACAAAGACACAAGAGGTAGGAAATAAAGGGTTGAAGTGATCTTAAGAGATCAGAGACATAAGAGGGTGAAGCGCTGATGGGGTTATAGCTCCCTTCCGAAGAGGAGAGTCCACGGCGAAGAGCAGACGGCTTGGCCGGCAAGCACATCTGTGAAGACCCAAGAGAGATGGGGGATCCAGCCAGTACACATCCCAGAAGACTGAACCAAAAATGGCTGGGTTGGGAGCCCAGATGTCAGCTAGGCCTCTGTTTAGCCCTGGCTGCCATGGGAGTGGGGGTGACTGGAATGTTAACTTCCTATTCTGCTGGGTCTTCTGTGTTTCTATTATCTCTGCTTGACCTACAGTGCCTGGTATAGTGTTTCTCCTGGGAATGGAAGCCCGTTACTTTGGCAGGCTTTTACCTGGCCCCTGATTGGCCCTGGTCCATCAGGTGTTGTCTCCTTGAATGATGTATAACCGTTTGCTTTGTGTGCTTTTATTCAGTTCTAACATGAAATGGTTAAGATATCTGCATACTATCAATTGTCTCAATAAACTTTACTTCTTTGAATGAAAGCTGTTGGGAACTGATTGCTGCAGAACTCTAGGAACTGAAGCCCATTACTCTGGGAACTGCTGTAGGAGTCCTGGGAACAGTAGCTCGTTACTTTGGTGGGCTTCTACCTGGCCCCTGATTGGCCCTGGTCCATTGGGGGGGGGTGTCTCCTTGAATGATGTATAACTGTTTGCTGCGTGTGCTCTTATTCAGTTCTAACACGAAATGGTTAAGATCAGTGTTCCCTCTAAGCTGAGTTAGTGTGAGCTAGCTCATAGTTTTTTAGCCTCCAGCTCACACATTTTTGTCTCAGCTCAGGAAGGACGGCTCCAGAGCAAACTAATTGATGCAGTAGCCAAATCGCTCGCTCACAACTTTAATGGCAGTAGCTCACAAAGTAGATTTTTTTGCTCACAAGAGTCCACAGCTTAGAGGGAGCACTGGTTAAGATATCTGCATACTATCAATTGTCTCAATAAACTTTACTTCTTTGAATGAAAGCTGCCGGGAACTGATCACTGCAGGAGTCTGACACCCAGATCTAGGAAAATTGTACCTTCAGGGCAGTGGGCACCATAGGGAAATGGTCCAGAAAGGACCATGATGGCTGCCGATGGCTCAAAAGGGGTGGGGGTGGGCAAGGAAGTCCAGGTTTGGGACTTCTGGTCTGCAGTTCAGCCTCTTAACCACTGAGCCACCGTAGCCCTGCTGAAGGGGTGCAGCCACACACAAAATGGGAGCTGGGGCCAGTCACAGAAGTATGGGCGAGTTATCCTTCAGGTTGCCAGTCCCCCAGCGTGGGTGCAGGATGCTCCATCATCAGCTCCCATTAAGAAAAATAAAATTAAAAATGACCACCAGGCCTATGATATGATGTCACTTATGGGCAGACCCAGAAGTGAGGTCACGTTTCTCTAGGAATTGCCAAAAACTCTATGGTAAAACCATAGAAGTGTTGGAGTGAGCGACTCAGCATGCACGGACATTGGGAGTGCTGTAACTGATTAATTCCCACACTGAGCAAGGAGTTGGAGTAGGTGACCTCTAGGACCCCTTCTAATTCTGTGTCAAGGAACTGGTGTCCTTTAAAAGAGTTTTTCTGCCTAAGTGTTAGCTTTCTTGACTACAGAAGTCATCATCCCCACCTGCTGGCTGGTTATCAGAACTTCGGCTGGCAGAAGTGATTAACTTGCAGCAGCTGAGAACTGTTATCTTAAGTGGTTGACAGCTTGCAGTTTAGAGATCTATCCTGGTAGCAGCTTTCTGTTGGCTAAATGACTTTTCTTTCTGCACCAAGAAGTTCAGCCCCACCAGGAAAAACATTGTCCCACAAGCCACAAAAACCCGGCTACAGGCCTGATCGCATTGTACCCCGATGGCATTGTACTCTCCCCTCCCCAAACCCTGTCCACCTCAGGTTCCACCCCCAAAATCACCACAAAATCTCCAGAACTTTTACAACCCAGACCTGGCTACTCTACCTATGGTATCTTGGTCGATGCCTGAATGTGGTGCCTTAATTTAAAACTGAAAAAATTGTTTCTCATTTTCAACAAGATGTTGTTGTTCACTTGGAGGGAGGAGACTCCTAAAAGAAAATCATATCTTAAATGTTATATCTTTCTCTGCCTAATTTCATTGGCAAGTGACACTTCCGCCGCAGCACAGCCACTGTGTGCTCTGTACTACTTTCAGAATCAGCAGAAAAGTTCCGTTATGCACCAGCACCAGAACTAAATCTAAACTGCTATTTTTAAATTGTCTCAAAGGACCTCTGCCAACACCCCTTGTGGGGGAGGAAACATGCATTTCTTGAAGACTCATTTCCGAGGCCAAAGAAACCAAGTGTGTAGTTTTAAGAAGAGCTTCACAAAGCCTGGACATTAATTTGGGTTTTTCTGTAACATTTTTGTAAGTCTTTTATTTGAGTAGCTTTGAGGGAGGAGATTCCTAAAAGAAAAATATAACTTAGATGTTATATCTTTCCCTGCCTAATTTCATTGGAAAGTGACACTTCCGCTGCAGCATAGCCACTGTGTACTCCGTACCACTTTCAGAGTCAGCAGAAAAGTTCCGTTATGCGCCAGCACCAGAACTAAATCTAAACTGCTATTTTTAAATTGTCTCAAAGGACCTCTGCCAACACCCCTTGTGGGGGGAAAAACATGCATTTCTTGAAGACTCATTTCCGAGGCCAAAGAAACCAATTGTGTAGTTTTAAGAAGAGCTTCACAAAGTCTGAACGTTAATTTGGGTTTTTCTGTAACATTTTTGTAAGTCTTTTATCTGAGTAGCTTTGCCTTCAGATCTTGCAGGCGGCTACACAAAAACAGTGTCACAACACTGAAATGTGAAATTATTTGCATGCTTTGTGCTTGGAGCTGCAAGTAACCCTTTCATACATTCTGTTAAAAATTGGAAGAAGTGACCAGCCACTGCAAAGCTGCTTTGGAGGTACACGGCACTTTGGGAATAGGTTTTAGATCGGATGTATGACTGGTTTTAATATACCTATGGAACCAGAACCCTTGTTTCTAAACTACTGGTCAGATCTGGATATACCAATAAGAGGAAGAAGAAGAGATTGGATTTATACCCTGCCCTTCACTACCCGAAGGAGTCTCAGAGTGGCTTACAAACTCCTTTCCCTTCCCCTCCCCACAACAGACACCCTGTGAGGTAGGCAGGGCTGAGTGACAAAAACTGCTCTTTTTCAAGAACAGCTGTGCCAGAACTATGGCTTGCCCAAAGTCATCCAGCAGGTGCAAGTGGAGGAGTGGGGAATCAAACCCAGTTCTCCCGGATTAGAGTCTGCCCACTTAACCACTACATCAACCTGGCTCTCACCAAAAACTGCTAAAGAATGAATAGCCACGTTAGTGATTGTAGCAGCAACAGCTATAGTTATACACACACATACACTGCGGTGGAAATGTCACTTGCCAATAAAATTAGGCAGGGAAAGATATAACATCTACGATATGGTTTTCTTTTAGAAATCTCCTCCCTCAAAGTGATACACACACACAAACAGAAATCTCCTCCCTCAAAGTGATATACACACATACAAACATGCATATGTATATATATACATATATATTTCTTCTTCTTCTTCTTCTTCTTCTGCCAGACCAACAGGACTACCCTCTGAAACTATATTTAGGTTCTCGCAGCTCTGGACTGATTTCTCTGACACGAAAACCCCACCACCACCATGTTCCTTTAGGCCCTTCTACAAAAATATGTAGCTACGGACCTGGCTGGGGGAAACATATGTTGTTAAGCTATTCAAGCTGTTGAGATCCCATCTGTGTTTACACTCTTTGTGTCTAACACAATAGTTGAATCCTGTTAACCAGTCTCTCAACAAATCCAGATAACCGGATTATGTCTAAAGACTGGGATTGTGACAATTAGGACCATGAGTTGATCTGCACCGATGGTCTCCTGAAACCTGGTGCCATTTCGAAGGCCTATCAAGACACAGCCGGGACTGCGCATGGTATAATCGCAACGGGAAGCCGTCAAAGATGGAGTTCGTGTGCAGCAGATGCTGGTCACATCACATCCTCTTCAACAGGGACTCGTCCCACCCAACGCTCCCTCTAAGCTGTGGAGTCTTGTGAGCAAAAATTCTACTTTGTGAGCCACTGGCATTAAAGTTCTGAGTGAGTGATTTGGCTTACTGCATCAATTAGTTTGCTCTGGAGCCATCCTTCCTGAGCGGAGACAAAAAATGTGTGAGCTGGAGGCTAAAAAACTGTGAGGTAGCTCGCACTAACTCAGCTTAGAGGGAACACTGGTTGTGATATATGTTTAACTGGACCAGTAGAGAAATAATTCTGGTGTTAAAGAGCTCAACAGCTTGAATAGCCACGGGCTAGTAGGGGACCTGGGTGTCAGTTCCTGGAGTGTCAGTTCCACTCTATACACAACAGTCCTTGAGCAGTGTCAGTTCCTGGGTGTCAATTCCACTCTATACACAATAGTCCTTGAGTAGGTTTATTGGCAAGACATGGCTTCCGGTCAGGTGAACACCTTTGCCAGAACTGGCAATCACTAATACATACACAAAATTCAAAATATCGAGTTCACCCAGCAATCATACGTCATTAGCATTCAGGCTACTACAGGTCATGAAAGAATATACGACCTAACTAGCTATATCTCAGACTCCTGTCTCCCAAGGCTGGGACCTGTGAACCATGAGGGGGTGGCTTAGGGAAAGTTACAAGCGGCACCTCAACCTCACACCATACATGCATTCGCACACTCTCCCTTAGGAATGTCAGGGCAGACAGATAAGAGAAAAACAAGACTGGCAAAGGGGCTAAGCAAACAAGGGTTACAAAAGCAGAAATAGGCCTTAATGGCATAGGGCATCAATACACAGTTATTCATCGTGGTACAAAAGCAAACAGCCCCTGGTAAGGATCCGAACCTGACACTGGGTTGGTTTGCCACCACCATTCCCACAGTGGTTTTGGAAAGAGGAGTAATAAATCTCACATGTCTAGTGTTGTTGTAATAATATTTGGGAGAAGTGCAAAGGACAGTCTTAAATCACATTTGAAGCTAGCCAGCCTGCCTGATGTTTTGTCAGAAAATATGCGCTTAGGAATCCTACCTGTGTTTTTTAGACGAGACTGAACTTGGGGGAGGGGGGCGGGAATACATCTCAGCGGCTTGCGCATAAATATGGAACAACTGTGATAAAAGGGTGCTCCCTCCAGCAGTGCGCTGTAGCTATGGCAACACGCATTAAAAAAATATGCCCATCATAAATACATAAACCACCCATTAAGGAAAGATTTAGTTGCACCAATGGCTGATTTGTGAATATTCCAATCATGAAGAATGCTTTTTGTTAAACTGTTTATTTAAAAAAAAAATAGTGCAGCTGTTTGCAATTTTTCACACTGGGCCAACTTCTACGTTTCCCTCTGCTTTGTGTAACTTCACTATTTTGGAGGTGTAATTTTCTGTTTGATTAATAAGGCTTAATATTCCAGTGCTTCTCTGCTCTGTTAGCTTTCCTGCAAGTGTACATGTTGAAGAGACGAGCACTGTTGTTTTTCTCGAAAAATTCGAGGCCCCTGGGGCTTCGGCTGTTGCTGTTTGCAGTGTTTAGGTTCAGAAATGAGAGCTGGGCCTGGACTTTTCCTGCCATTTCGAAACTGATTGAGAGATTGACATCTGTGCGGGTTTCTCTGCGTTCTCATTTCCTGTGCATGTTAAGTGCTTGCTTCTTGGAGGGGCTTCAGTTCCACATATGCTTTGCTCCCTCTAGTGGTCGATTTGATGTTACAGCGGTTTTATGTCCAGTAGATCTCCCCGCAGATTTAAACTGCAGGTTTTTATGCCGGACATAGAGCAGTATAATATTGAATCGACCACTAGAGGGAGCAGAACACACGTGGAACAGCCAGTTTGCCCCGGCATAGGCAGGATATAAATTGAAAGAGAGAAATAATATAATTAAATAAAAACACCCCCTGAAGAAACAGGAACTTACATGAGAATGTAAAGAACTTAAATGAGAATGCGGGAAAGTCCTGTAGTGAAAAGATGCTTATCAAGGTTTATAAGATTATGCATGGGATACAGCAGGTAGAGAAAGAAGTATTTTTCTCCTTTTCTCACAGTAAAAGAACTCGTGGGCACTCCATGAAATTGCTGAGCAGTCGGGTTAGAACAGATAAAAGGAAGTCCTTCTTCACCCAGAGAGTGATTAACACATGGAATTCACTGCCACAAGAGGTGGTGGCAGCTACAAGCATGGACGGCTTCAAGAGGGAATTAGATAAACATATGGAGCAGAGGTCCATCAGTGGCTATTAGCCACAAGGTATAGATAGAAACTCTCAGGCTGGGGCAAGTGATGCTCTGTATTCTTGGTGCTTGAAGAGGGGGCACCAGTGGGAGGGCTTCTAGTGCCCTGGACCTCCTGATGGCACCTAGTATTTTTGGCCGCTGTGTGACACAGAGTGTTGGACTGGATGGGCCATTGGCCTGATCCAACATTGGCTTCTCTTATGTTCTTATGTTCTTATTTTTTCTCTTTCACACCTGACATTAAGAAGGATATGTCTCAGCAGGATTCTGGATGGACCATTCCACAAAAATGTGGTGGATCCTCCCCCATCCTACTATTCTATTGAGCAAAGTTGCCTTGTTTGTTTCTTAAAACTATTTCTCTCCCATCTTTGCCTCTATTTGGATGGCCTGGGCTAGCCCAGTCCTGTCGGATCTCAGAAGCTAAGCAGGGTCAGCCCTGGTTAGCACTTGGATGGGAGACCACCAAGGAAGTCCAGGGTTGCTACGCAGAGCCAGGAAATGGCAAACCACCTCTGACCATCTCTCATCTTGAAAATCCTTGTCACAAGCCGGCTCTGACCAGCTGCCGGCCCAGGTGGAGCAGGCGTCAGGAGGGAAACCGGAGGACGCGGCACCACGCTGGCCTCAGACTCCTGGGTTTCCAGCACCAGGATTAAGTGCCGGGAATCCTGTCGGGCACGAGGTTTGGGGCAAGTGTTGGGTCGGAGTCCAGCGCTCCCGGGCCCTCGCCTCCCTTCTCTCTGTCCCGGCCAAGCGCCTCACTCCCTGACTTCCTCCCGATTCACAGCTCACTCCCAAAGCACCTCCTCCTGACCACATCCTCCCCGGCCGCATCTCATGCCCTCCTCTTTATCTCCCCCAGCACCTGCTCCACCCTCCTGCACACCCTTGCCTTTCGCTTCTTCCAGCTGGGGCCAGTCCCGGCTGTTGGGCTCGTGCTCTTGTGGCCACCGTGGGTCCTGCAGCTGGCTCCTGGCTTGCCCCTCAATGCCTATCACTGGGAGGATGGGTAGGTTTGGTGCCAGTTTGGTGTCGTGGTTAAGTGCGCGGACTCTAATCTGGGAGAACCGGGTTTGATTCCCCACTCCTCCACTTGCACCTGGCTGGATGACCTTGGGCAAGCCGTAGTTCTGACAAGAGCTGTTCTTGAAAAAGAGCAGTTTCTGTCAGAGCTCCCTCAGCCCTGCCTATCTCACAGGGTGTCTGTTGTGGGGAGGGGAAGGGAAAGGAGTTTGTAGGCCACTCTGAGACACCTTTGGGCAGTGAAGGGCAGGGTATAAATCCAATCTCTTCTTCTTCTTCTTCTACCTCACAGAGTGTCTGTTGTGGGGAGGGGAAGGGAAAGGAGTTTGTAGGCCACTCTGAGACACCTTTGGGCAGTGAAGGGCGGGGTATAAATCCAATCTCTTCTTCTTCTTCTTCTACCTCACAGAGTGTCTGTTGTGGGGAGGGGAAGGGAAAGGAGTTTGTAAGCCGCTCTGAGACTCCTTTGGGTAGTGAAGGGTGGGGTATAAACCCAATCTCTTCTTCTTCTTCTTCTACCTCACAGGGTGTCTGTTGTGGGGAGGGGAAGGGAAAGGAGTTTGTAAGCCGCTCTGAGACTCCTTTGGGTAGTGAAGGGTGGGGTATAAATCCAATCTCTTCTCTTCTTCTACCTCACAGGGTGTCTGTTGTGGGGAGGGGAAGGGAAAGGAGTTTGTAAGCCGCTCTGAGACTCCTTTGGGTAGTGAAGGGTTGGGTATAAATCTTTTTCTTCTTCTTCTCAGTGGGTCTCCGGATTACAGAGGTCTGCTCCCCTGGAGAAAATGGCTGCTTTGGCAGGTGGACTCCATGGCATTCTACCCCACTGACAACCCTCCCCTTCCCCAAACCCCTCCTTCCCTAGGCTCCACCCCCAAAATCTCCAGGAATTTCCCAATCTGGAGTTGGGAACCCTAGGTAGAAGCCGGTCGGATTCTACACATTTACTCGAATTGTCCTTCCAAATCTTTGGCTACCGAGCTCCAGGATTCCTTCGGTTTCCTCTTCACCTCTAACAACCCAAAAGATCTCCCCTCCGCCGAAACGATCCAAGTCTTCATTAAGTTACCCTCGATTTCTATATTTCACCAGAAAGTTCATTAAAGACTTCATTACTTTTCACCCATCTGTAAAAGTCTTGTCACTCCTGCTGTTCCCTGACAGGTAATTAACTAGGTTTCATGTTCTAATTGGGGGGCAAGTCATCCACCTGCCCCGTCGCTGGCATTATACTAATTACAATTTGCTATGGCGGGGAAAAAAGAAGATAGTTTAAATTTTTTTCCCCCTGTCGGTTCCAGTCATTAGAACTCCGTATTTCGTGTGGAGTGCTCACGTAGGCTTCTCTTCTCCACCGCACATATATCCCCATTGGGCTGACTCGTAGCAGTAGAGAAGAACAACCGCCAAAGACATCTGGCCTAGAATGTTTCACAGACAAACTACGGCCTGCTCTCCGGAATATTGGTTTTGGCCAGCGTCTCAAAAACTTTTGCCAGTTCTGGAGTCAAGTTTGAGGGGAAAAGGGTCACTCATCTGCGCGAGGTCTTCTGTGGGTGCCAACAACTGCCGATACACATGCCTCCTTTGTGGTGGCCCCTGCCTTGTGGAACAACCTGCCTGAGGAGGTCGGGAAAGCTCCCGTTCTCCTGGCTTTCCACAAACTATGCCCAACTGAATTATTCAAGAGAGCTTTCCTACTCAGGCAACAGAGTTGCGCTGTTCTGAAAGATTCACAAAGTTATTTAGATAAATGATTAGGGACTGTGGTATATGCCGCTGTGTTTCGCTTACTGAAGCTAGGATCCTACTACATCATTTTTGTATCACCTTATGTGTCGTGCTAAGAGTTATGCTTAGGCTTTGCTTCAGTTCTGTTTCTAGATTTCTGATGAGTGGGAACCCGCGAGGACTTGCGGGAGGCGTCTCATCTCCCCCTCCCCAACCATTTCCTCTTTCCCTTTCCTAAAAGCCCCCATAGCCCCTCTTCTTTTCCTGCTTTCTTATCGCCTTCTAGAGTTGCCAACCTGGAGATCTCTTGGAATCACAATGGATCTCCCGACTACAGAGATCAGTTCCCCTTCGGGTTGCCACCTCCAAGTTGGGAAATTCCTGGATATTCGGGGGCGAAGCCTTGGGAGGTTTGTTGAAAGATTTGTCTTTGTCTGTTCCACATTTTAATCACTCTCTTGGCTGAGTTCAGACTGGCAGTTTGAAGTGGGAGGGAGTCGTTGCAAAAAAGCCCCGGAACAAACTGTTCTGGGTTTTCCTGGTCACACTGCGCCAACTGATGCGCGAGCATACTGGGAGGAGGCACGAGGGAGCATTCAGACTGCTGGCCCAGAGGCGTGGCTGTAAATGGCTTTTTCTTGGTAATTTGGCTATGTACGCATAAGCGCTCATGCGCATAAGCACATCAGGGTGATTTGGGGAGGATACTGTTGTGCCGGCACTGCATTGGGTGGTAGAGCGGAGCACATCCAATTGTATCACTGCTGCCTCTCCAGGGCAATCAGGTGCACCTTATGTGTGGAAACACCCGGCGGACATTATTACCACAGGTTGTTCCTGGCTTTTCAGGTTAGCGTTCACACTTCCCAGAAGCGGAATGAAGCAGGATAAAGGCACTCTCCGGGATTTGCTACCACTTTCGCCAGGTATCTTTTAAACGTGGGAGCGAAGCCATACACAACGGGTTGACTACAGGTGGGGAACGCCAGACAGATGTGCCTGTGTGAACAGCCCCATTAATCCAATTGTGAAACATTGCTCACATGCAGCTATAGCGGGGCAAACTGCCAGTCTGAACTCAACCTCTGTGTAAAGCAGTATTTCCTTTTGTCTGTCCTGAACCTACTGTATTTTTTCCGAATTGAACCGAATTCTCCTAGAGGCCAGTTAGCAGCAGGGTTACCAAGTCCCTCCGAGCAGCCAATGGGTGATGGGCAGAGGGCTTACCAGAGTGGGGACTCTCACCCAATGTTTCAGTAATGTGCCCACGTGACTTCCAATGTGACCCAGAAGTGACGTAGGCACATCAGGGTGATGCTCTGGTTTGGGGGCAAAAACTCTATGGTAGAATTAGCTTCTACCATAGAATTTTTGCCCAAAAACTAGAGCATTGCCCCAAGCCCCTGACATCTATACATCACTTCCAGGTCATGTTGGTCACGTGGGAACATTGCTAAAATGTTGGGTGTCCCTCCCTTTTTTTGTGGTAAGTCCCCCCGCCCTGGCCAACTGATTGGCAGTGGATATGTGGGATCTGGGAGTAGGGGACCCCCTCCCCAAGTGGGGGGTCCGGCCCCCCTAATTAGAAGGAGAGGTTCTCTGGTCAAGCCATCCAAGCAACATCTTGATTTCTGTTTTGTACTTCGGTACAGATACTCAGGGGAAGAAAGGTGGCACGGTATGACCTTTCTTACACGCCCAGGGAAATGCCGGTCACCACTTTGGGGTCAGGAAGAGATTTTTCTCCAAGCCAGTTTGGCCGGAGATCCTGGAAGTTTTTTGTCATCTTCTGGGCATGGAACAGGAATCACTGGGGGTGTGGAGGGGGAGGTATTTGTGAATTTCCTGCTTTGGGGAAGGGGTTGGACTAGATGACCCTGGAGATCCCTTCCAACTCGATGATTCTAACCCAGTCTTCTCAGATCTCAGAAGCGAAGCAGGGTCGGTACCCTGGAAGGAAGACTCTGCAGAAACAAGCAATGGCAACCCACCTCTGCTTCTCACTTGCCGTGAAAGCCCTTCGCTGGGGCCAATATAAGCCAGTTGCAGTTTGATGGCACTTACGTACATACATACAGATACCCAAGCTGTTCTGCTTGTCCAGCCGCCAACATTCAGTCTGCCTTGTGGAGAAGGGAAGAAATGAGGAAACTTTATCAGGGCCAATTACAATTCAACTGACAAACACGAACAGGAGACAATAATAATCTCATACATACAAAATTGTTGTTGCAAGTTCTCTTAAAAGGGCAAAAGCTAATCCTGTAAAGCAGAGTCACCCGTCTGTTGATATATTCCATTTCACAAATGCGATGAGAGACTTAAAAATGCATCAGAGACGGCGGCAAAGTCGCCCGGGTGCCAATACGAACAGCATCAGATGTAACGTAAGCAGAACCGAAAAAAAACAGAAAGATGACACAGATCAGTGGGAGAGAGTCTAATTAAAACTCAGTCAAGCAAAATTTATCGTGTCTGTTGTCTCTGTTTGAGAAACTACTGTGGGTACCCACACAATCTCACTTTTGTTTTTATATTTTTGAAAAAGTTGGGGGGGGATTAGGCATATTTAAAAGTAGGCCGGAATTTATGATCAGTAGTGAGCCGACAAGATTTTTAACGGATTGGTAGGCTATAACTTCTTCCAAGTTAGTTGTTGTGGATTTTCCGGGTTGTGGGGCCTTGGTCTTGGCATTGTGGGACCTGACGTTTCACCAGCAGCTGTGACTGGCATCCTCAGAGGTATAACACAAAAAGATGGAGTACTCTCTGTGTCAAGGTGAGAAGAAAATGGTAGGCAGGTAATTTATATCTACCCTGGCAGGTGGGGTAGGGCTGAGTCATTATCTTGTAGGAGTTCCCCAGGCTATGAACATGCTAAAGGAGGAGCTTTCCTGAGGAGGTTCTTTTGTCTATGGATTGTTTCCTGAGGAGGTTTCCTGTTTCCTGAGGAGGTTCTTTTGTATGTGGAATGGCTACTGAAACTCTAATCTTATCTGTAGTGCTACTGTCAGCTGTAGAGCATTTTGTGCTTTTCAGGACAGGAAACCATGTGATTTCCTGACCTTGACACAGAGAGTACTCCATCTTTTTATGTTATACCTCTGAGGATGCCAGTCATAGCTCCTGGCGAAATGTCAGGTACCACAATGCCAAGACCACGGCCACAGAACCCGGAAAATCTACAACTAATGAACTCCGGCCGTGAAAGCCTTCGACAACATATTCTTCCAAGTTCTTTGACTAATCTTTTTGAAAAAGAGAGAGGGAGAAAGAGAGAGATCCAGAAGTTACTTCAGGAATGATCCAGTGGAGTTAGCCACGTTAATCTGTTGCTGAAAAACAGTGAAAAGTCCAGTAGCACCTTTAAGACTAACAAACTTAATTGTAGCGTGAGCTTTCGAGAAACACAGCTCTCTGCATCTGACAAAGAGAGCTGTGTTTCTCAAAACCTTACGCTACAATAAAGTTCATTAGTCTTAAAGGTGCTACTGGGCTTTTTAAATTATTTTTCAGGAATGATGTTTGCCCCGAAATGTGCTGCTCGCGAATGTCGTTTCTAAGAAATGGAAAACCAAAATGAGTCTTTTTTTTATTTCATTCCAACATACCTTTGAGTCAATGTGGCTTTTTAAAATTCGATTTACAAACGCGGATACGGATGTTGCTATCTTACAAAAATGGCCAGAGGCAGACAGACAAGACGGGAAATAAAGAAAGGGAAAAGATAGGGGGAAATGAATATCCTTGGATCGGTCTTTGCAGTGTCCACAGAGAAAATTTCTAAAAAAAATTGCAATGTTCAGATTCGGTGCTGTGACATACTGGTTGGATCATGCGTCTAATTTTTGCTGCTCCTAGGACAATCGCGGTAAATCAAATGAAACGCCACCACACGACAGCAGCCACCAGCGAGCTAAAGAAGCAGTTCTCCATCTGTGTGGTTTCGAATACGCTTTATAGTTTCGCCTTGCTTTGAGAACTGTTCATTAGGAAAGCAGATGATAAAACTTAAAATAAATAACATGCCCCCAGCTTTTTGTAAAGATCTTTTCTTGTTAATTGGGTGTGTTGTTGTCACTGTCCGTATCATGAGTCCTTACAAATGATGCCACTAAATTATGGGTTTTTCATAAGAACATAAGAGAAGCCAATGTTGGATCAGGCCAATGGCCCATCCAGTCCAACACTCTGTGTCATACAGTGGCCAAAAATACCAGGTGCCCTCAGGAGGTCCACCAGTGGGGCCAGAACTCCAGAAGCCCTCCCACTCTCCCCCCCCCAAGCACCATTCATACAGAGCATCCCTGCCCCAGACATAAGAACGTAAGAAAAGCCATGTTGGGACAGGCCAATGGCCCATCCAGTCCAACACTCCTGTGTCACACAGTGGCCAAAACTCAGGGGCCATCAGGAGGTCCACCAGTGGGGCCAGAACCCCTCCCACTGTTGCCCCCCAAGCACCAAGAATACAGAGCATCACTACCCCAGACATAAGAACATAAGAGAAGCCATGTTGGATCTGGTCAACAGTCCATCCAGTCCAACACTCTGTGTCAGGCCAGTGGCCAAAACTCAGGGGCCATCAGGAGGTCCACCAGTGGGGCCAGAACTCCAGAAGCCCTCCCACTGTTGCCCCCCCAAGCAGCAAGCATACAGAGCATCCCTGCCCCAGACATAAGAACATAAGAGAAGCCATGTTGGATCTGGTCAACGGCCCATCCAGTCCAACACTCTGTGTCAGGCACAGTGGCCCCTACCTACAATGGTTTTCCTCCCTAGACCCCATGCCATACTAGGGTTCCCATTCCTCAGGTGGGGGGGGGATCCCCTGATTTTGCCGCCTCTTCCCCCACACACCCCAGTGCCATGCACAATGCACTGCTGTCACCCAGTGACGTTGGTGGGAGATGCTCTGCTTTAGGGCAAAACTCTATGGTTTGAGGCCATTTTTACCATTGAGTTTGCCCCAATAGCTGAGCATCACCCCCAACGTCACTGACACACTGACATCACTTCTGGATGATATCAGCGTGTTGCATAACATCCCTGCCCGCCCCCAGAACACCCCCCAAATCCCCCCACCAATGCATCGGGGGACCTGGCAACCCTACTCCACGGACCCCAAGAGCTCCCAGAGGGTTCCCTGCACGGGTCTGGCAACCCTACTATTCCATGAGAAAGGTGAAGAGAGCCAGTTTGGTGTAGTGGTTAAGTGCACGGACTCTAATCTGGGAGAAACGGGTTTGATTCCCCCACTCCTCCACTTGCACCTGCTGATGTGATCTTGGGTCAGTCACAAGCTCTGGCACAGCTGTTCTTGAAAAAGAGCAGCTTCTGTCAGAGCTCTCTCAGCCCCACCTACCTCACAGGCTAAGTTCCCTCTCAGCTGAGTTAGTGTGAGCTAGCTCACAGTTTTTTAGCCTCCAGCTCACAGATTTTTGTCTTCACTCAGGAAGGAGGGCTCCAGAGCAGACTAATTGATGCAGCAGCCAAATCGCTCGCTCACAACTTTAATGCCAGGAGCAGAATTTTTGCTCACAGGACTCCACAGCTTAGAGGGAGCATTGCTCACAGGGTGTCTGTTGTGGGGAGGAGAAGGGAAAGGAGTTTGTAAGCCGCTCTGAGACGCCTTTGGGTAGTGAAGGGCGGGGTATAAATCAAGTCTCTTCTTCTTCTTCTTCTAAATAATAATTCTACTCAGTTCTGTTCAGTGAGGCTTACTCCCAGGAAAGTGTTCTTAGGATTGCACCAGGGAAGCACTACGCATTGCACAAGCTCTTGTGCGCACAGAACCCTGCTCGCTCCATCTACATTTCCGCTTGCGCATCGCTGCATCCAATACAGCTGCATGTGGCCCAGGCTGCCAGGTCGGTGTATGGAAGCTCTTAGTGATAAACAATGTACTAGATAATGGAAAATATAAGAGTTGGGTTTTTAAAAACTCTGACCCTGAGTAACCTTCACACCAGCTTTCTTCCCGACTTAAGAACATAAGAGAAGCCAATGTTGGATCAGGCCAATGGCCCATCCAGTCCAACACTCTGCCACACAGTGGCCAAAAATAACAGGTGCCCTCAGGAGGTCCACCAGTGGGGCCAGGACATTAGAAGCCCTCCCACTCTTGCCGCCCCCAGCACCAAGAATACAGAGCATCCCTTGCCCCAGGCTGAGAGTTCCTCTCTATACATAAGAACATAAGAGAAGCCAATGTTGGATCAGGCCAATGGCCCATCTAGTCCAACACTCTGTCACACAGTGGCCAAAATATACCAGGTGCCATCAGGAGGTCCAGCAGTGGGGCCAGGACACTAGAAGCCCTCCCACTCTTGCCACCCCCAGCACCAAGAATACAGAGCATCCCTTGCCCCAGGCTGAGAGTTCCTCTCTATACATAAGAACATAAGAGAAGCCAATGTTGGATCAGGCCAATGGCCCATCTAGTCCAACACTCTGTCACACAGTGGCCAAAATATACCAGGTGCCATCAGGAGGTCCAGCAGTGGGGCCAGGACACTAGAAGCCCTCCCACTCTTGCCGCCCCCAGCACCAAGAATACAGAGCATCCCTTGCCCCAGGCTGAGAGTTCCTCTCTATACATAAGAACATAAGAGAAGCCAATGTTGGATCAGGCTAATGGCCCATCCTGTCCAACACTCTGTGTCACACAGTGGCGAAAAATACCAGGTGCCATCAGGAGGTCCAGCAGTGGGGCCAGGACACAAGAAGCCCTCCCACTGTTGACCCCCGCCCCAAGCACCAAGAATACAGAGCATCACTTGCCCCAGACTGAGAGTTCCTGTCTATACCTTGTGGCTAATAGCCACTTGCTCTGGTAATTGCCAGAAGTACCCTTCTCCATATGAGAGATCACGTTTGGATTTCTTATTCACAGATATGTGCCAAATGTCGTGGCCTTTCCCTGTCTCTTCTCCACATGGAGGCATTTGCTAGTTCACATGAGCATAAGGAAGTCTTTTTCTGCATTAGATTTAGAGCTAGGTTTGTAGGAGTGACAGGCCGGTATATTAATCTACTGTGCCACATAACCTCATAATAACACAGACGTTTCTTCAAAGAGCACTTTCCTTCACTTTCGCAAGGTTTTCTTTCCGCTTTACTCAGTGTTCTTATGAATATTTTATACCGGCTTATACCTGCCGTACATCTTGCACATATTATTTCCCCTGGGGCCCGGCAAGCCATTTATATGCCATTTATTTTTGCACGCATTTTACTCTGACTTGAGTAGATATACACATTTGTAAGTCACCTAAACATTTTCTGTTCAATATACCGTAATGCCCTGGGTTGCTCTTTCGCTGCACGTGCTCAGCTTCTGCATTGGGGGGGGGGCAGGCGGTGGAAATATTCCCTGCATCAAACGGTAGAGATGCCGTTCAATTTTTTTTTGCCATATCGTTTTCTCATTCTTTATCTTTTAAAAAAACGGCTGCCCGGTATGATTTACTTTCCATATAACAGATGGGTATATATATCTGCTATCAAGTTACTCTCAGATGTTCCACGATTTTAAAGCTTCTACAATACGGAGCGTTTATATGGGATATAAAAGATAAACAGTAGTATCGTTTGCCTTAAGGCTACAGGGCAGTTCCATGCAGGAAACAAAGAGAGATCAGATAAAGAGGCTGTGCGGCTTGGATAATACGTTTCTCGTACATTGACAGAGACAGTTTGCAGATCTCGTATGGCTCTGACCCAAAGGAGGTACAGTCTGGTAGATAAAGGGTGGTACGACAGCCAGTTGGTGTAGTGGTTAAAAGCGCGGACTGGGTTTGGCCGAGTTCAGACCGGCAGTTTGAAGCGTGAGGGAGTTGTGGCAAAAAAGACCTGGAACAACATGTTCCGGGTTTTTCCAGTCACACTGCGGGAGCATTCTGGGGAGGAGGCGCAAGGGGGCATTCACACTGTCGGCCCGCCCCTGACAGAGGCATGGCTGTAAATCGCTTTTTGTAATGGAATCTGATGATGTGCACTTATGCGCTCATGAGCATAAGAGCATCCCTACCAGATCAGCTTGTTCACGTTCACACTTCTGGGAAGCGGGATGAACGCGCTCTCTAGGGTTTGCTACCACTTTCAACTGGTATCTTTTAAACTCAAGAGGGAAGCATTACAAGATGGATTGAGTACGGCTGGGGGACGCCTGACAGATGTGCCCATGTGAACTGGCCCTTTAATCCATTTGTGAAACGTTTCTGAAACGTGCCTATCTCGGGCCAAACTGCCAATCTGCACTCGGCCTTTGATTCCCTACTTCTCCACATGAAGCCAGTTGGGTGACCCTGGATCAGTCACCATTCTCTCAGAACTCTCTCAGCCCCATTGAGGACTTCTAGTGCCCCACTGCTGGACTTCCTGATGGCACTTGGTATTTTTGGCCACTGTGTGACAGAGTGTTGGACTGGATGGGCCACTGGCCTGATCCAACATTGGCTTCACTCTTATATTCTTATATTCACCCACCTCACAGTCTGTAGTGGGAAGAGGAGGGGGAGGTGATTGTCAGCCACTTCGAGACTCCCTCAGGTAGTGAAGAGCTGGGCTTCTTCTTCTTCTTCTTCTTCCTCCTCCTCCTCCCCCCACAATGGACTTCGTCTTGTCTGAGATTTTCTTTGAACATTTATTTTATATGGAGATAATGAGATCTGTTCTGTGGCATGCTTTCCTCTAAGCTTACAAAAAACTTTCAGAGGACCCAAAGGAGGTACAGTCTGGTAGATAAAAGGTGGTATGAGAGCCAGTGTGGTATAGTGGTTAAGACCGCGCAGACTCTGACATGCTAATGAAGGAGCTTTCCTGAGGAGGTTCCTTTGTCTATGGATTGTTTCCTGAGGAGGTTTGAGGACTCTAACAACATAGTTTTAAAACAACATAGTTTGAACAACACAGTTTAAAAACAGTTAAGAACAACAACTTATGAAGGGCAATTTAAAAAACAGATTGCACTATTTGTTTATACACATAATTTCCAGAGCAGGTACCACTAGGTCTCTAAGATCTAGTTGAGGCCAGAGTCATAATTGTCATTATCATAGAAGAAGAAGAAGAAGAAGAAGAAGAAGAAGAAGAAGAAGAAGAAGAAGAAGAAGAAGAAGAAGAAGAAGAAGAAGAAGAAGAAGAAGACGACGAGGAGGAGGAGGAGGAGGAGGAGGAGGAGGTGGAGGAGGAGGAGGAGGAGGAGGAGGAGGAGGAGGAGGAGGAAGAAGAAGAAGAAGAAGAAGAAGAAGAAGAAGAAGAAGAAGAAGAAGAAGAAGAAGAAGAAGAAGAAGAAGAAGAAGAAGAAGAAGAAGAAGAAGAAGAAGAAGAAGAAGAATTTGATTAATACCCTGCCCTATCCCACGAGTGGGCTCAGGGCGGCTTACAGCATAAAACCCATAAAACCATAAAAACAATAAAACCAATGAAACAGTAGTTGGCATGATCTTAAATACAACCAGGGCTCTTTCTGTCGCAGGAACTCCTTTGCATATTAGGCAAGACATCCCCTAATGTAGCCAATCCTCCAAGAGCTTACAGAGCTCTTCTTACAGGGGCTACTGTAAGCTCTTGGAGGACTGGCTACATTAGGGACGTGTCGCCTAATATGCAAAGGAGTCCCTGCGACAAAAAGAGCCCTGAATACAACAATCAACACTCTTGTAAGATAAAGGATGCTACCAATATCACTCTTTAGAAACAGTGACAGCATTAAATACAGGACCCTCAGTTACGTGATTTATGTTTATTTCTTTGTATGTCCTCTTAATGTTCCTCCCATACCCTCAAACAGCTTAAAAAATACCCTTCAGCACCGTCATTTCACAGCTGTCCAAAGGCCATTAACGTTCAGGAAAGATGGCGGTGGTCATTCTCTGGAATCAAAACACTCCTCTGCCCGCCTTAGTCCCCAAGTCAACGGCTGTCTTTCTCTTGAACCACGTGGCCGACTATAACGTCCTTGTGGGGGCAAAAAAAAGAAATGAGAGAGACGTAAATTGGCATCCCCAAGTGAACAACAGGAGTAATTGGTACCGGTAGGTGAAACTCATTCAGTTGTGTAAGACCTTGAGAATACAAAGATGTATCAATGTGGTAATTGCTTCCAGTAATAAGGTGTTATTAAAAATTAATATGCTTGGTAACTGTAGTCAATAAAAGTCTGCGTTTGAGAGTGAAACGGGTAAAATATCGCGAAGAGACGGAGGGGCTCGCCGCAGTATTGCACAGCGGTCTCAAATGGACCGGAGCTGGCTCAAGGGTTCCTTCGGGCCTAATTAATTTCACCTTCCATTTTAATGGTTAAGACGGAAAGGAGGGTTAGAGTGGACGTCATGTCAGTCCCAGGGAGGTCTTGCCTATGGGGCCACCTGGGCAATTGCCCAGGGCTCCTGGCAACTGGCGGGGAATGGAAGGACTTACTGGGAGCATGAGGGAGGCCCAGCCAACATGGCAGTGATGAGGCTACATCACTTCCAATGTGACCCAGAAGTGTCATCATCCCGCACTATGTCAGGGCGACGCTCTGGTATTTCAGCAAAACATCTACGGTAATTTTTGCTTCTACCATAGAGTTTTTGCCCAAATACCAGAGCGTCACCACAATGTTACTGACACAATGACGTCACTTCTGGGCAACGTCAGAAGTGATGTAGGCATGTCACTGCAACGCTGACTGGGCCTCGCTCTTTTGGGGGTACGTCCCCTCCACCAGCCAACTTATCGGTGGTGGGGCCTGGTGGCGGAGGACTCCCGCCTCCACTGAGGGATCTGGCAACCATAATGGGGCCCCAGTTGCCAGTGGGGTGATGGAAAATGCTGGCAGTAAATAGACCAAAAGTTAAAACACAATCTGCAGTACGTTTTTGAAGAGACGTCCACTGTGAAAATTAGACACTTTTTTCTTCTCCAAGAATGGGTTGGGTGGGAATAAAGGGAATGTGGGGACCCAATCTGTAACTTTTGCCCAAAGACCCCGAAGCACAAAGACTGTCCCTGCATGAGAGAGTGTCAGGTGGCAATACGACCAATATGTCTGGCTGGAAAGAGGGACTTCAAGGAGGCAGACATTTGCCCTATTCACTATTGCTAGTGTTGCCAACTTCCAGTTGGCACCTGGAGATCTACCTCTATTACAATTGCTCTCCGGTAGGCCACTACAGAAAGCACCGGTGGCTGAGCGTGTCTGCCTGTGCGGTACTGGAGAAGTGGATACGATCACACATATCCTGCTTAGTTGTGGGTATTACAATCAAATACGAGCTAGATTTATTCAGCCTCTACAGGAAAGATTTTCAGGTTTTTTCAACTGCTGCAATAAGCAATGTGCTTCTATCAGATTCTAACCCAGAGATCGCGTTGGCGTGTGCAGAATTTTTAGCGGCGGCCTACAGAATTCGTGAGCAGTACGTAAAGGTCGGATACAGAAACAGATTGTATGATATTTCATTCTAATTATTTGCAAATACTTCAGTTTTGTTCTGCCTCTACATTAGTATCTAAATTTCATATGATTATAGTTATATTTTGGTATCCAGGTTTATGATATATCTGGACTGTTTTGTGCTGGTTACGAACTGGTTGCGAACTGTAACAAAATGTTGATGATGAATTGCTCTCCGGACGACCAAGATGAGTTCCACTGGGGAAAATGGCTGCTTTGGAGGGTGGACTCGGTGGCCTTATAACCTGCTGAGGACTCTCCCTTCCCCAAATCCTGCCCTCCCCGGGGCTCCACCCCCAAAATCTCCAGGTATTTCCCTACCCAGAGCTGGCAACCCTAGACATTGTCCTTGTCTTTTTCCTGTCTAAAGGTAGTAAATTCACCAGCCAGGCAGTCAAGTTCCATCCAGTACAACAAAATTGAATACACTAAACAGTGGTCCTTTCTGCCCTCTCCTTTTAATCCGTGTTCACCACGGTGTCCTCCAAAGAATTCTGCACTAAAATCAAATTCAGCCTTCTTGTTAATCCAGGGGTTTTCCCCCCGTTCTGCACTAAAATTGAGTCCTGACTTCTTTTTATTCCAGGTTTTCCCCCCATTCTTTTTTTTTAAAAAAAATGTGATTCTGCATTACATTGGCTGAGTTCAGACTGGCAGTTTGCCCCAAGAGAGGTGCGTTTCAGCAACGTTTCACAACCGGATTAAAGGGGCTGTTCACATAGGAACATCTGTCCAGCGTTCTCCAGCCGTACTCAACCCATCCTGTAATGCTTCCCTCCTGAGTCTAAAAGATACCTGGTAAAAGTGGTATCAAACCCTGGAAAGCATGTCTATCCCATGTATATCCCGCATCAACAAAGTGTGAATGCTAAAATCTGCGTTTCTGCTTGTGTGCATGTGCGCATATGCACTCATGCGCATATAGGCTCATGCGCATAAGTGCATATCTCCAGATTAGCAAAACAGAAAGCTGCACCTTACAGCCACACCTTCGGGCCAACAGTGTGAACACTCCCTCATGCCTCCTTGCCAGTATGCTCCAGCATCAGTCTGTGCATTGTGGCCAGGAAAACCCAGAACAGTGTGTTCCAGGGCTTTTTTGCCATGACTCACTCCCGCTTCACACTGCCAGTCTGAACTCAGCCATTACCTCCCTTCAGGGGTCAGCCCAGTTCCAGCCTGCTGTTGCCCTGGGTTATATGGATAATGTTTTGCCACAGACTTAAATTGCCTCAACTCAAACAATGAGAAAATCCAGAGCGGCAGGCAAATGAGGAAAGGACCAGAGAAGGGCCGGGGACGAGACTGTTCCATGTGAGTTTTTCGCAACGAATTTTCATGTAGAATGTTCGAGAGGCACTACATTTAAAAAAAAAAAAAAGACGCAAAAGGCAATGTTCCAGTGAGACAGGGCCTCACAGCGTATCCTAGAATTAAATTAAATAACATGACAAGTTGCATACATTTCTTAGATTCTTGACATTTATTTAACAAAATTTGGCGCGCTAGTTGGATTAAATCACAGACAGCAACAGGCTGTCAGAGACGTGGGCCACAATTAACATCGAGTAACCGTCTTTACATCCACCTTCTGTTACTTCTGAGATGACGGCAGTCGTTGCCTCCGGACCATTATACAATTATCGGACTCCTAATTCCTTCATGGGCAGTCATATGCCTTTAGGCCATCCCCCATCCATAGCTTCGGCTTTAATTGAGTTTCGTAAGGAAGTGAATTATGGACTTGTCAGTGAGAAAGCTGACAACCCAATTTTTCAGCTCCACAAACAGCCAGTCAGGCAAACAGCTGTCCTATCCGGCACAATAGACAAGGAGGTCTTTGCAGCGTGCACCACTTCCCCAGGCTGATGCGCTGGTTTTGTTTAAAAGCAGACGCCGTTCCCTCGTATCAATATTAAAATGCATTTTATTTCCAACTGGAATCAGCCATTCCTGGAATCCGAGCAGGGTCACACTTAAAAAGGAGACCACCAAGGAAGACTCTACAGAGGAAGGCAATAGCTAACCACTTGCCTTGAAAGCCCCTTGCTAGGGTGGCTATAAGTCAGTTGCTACTGGATGGCAATTATGTGAACGCTTTCATATTACTGGTGAAGGAAGGTGGTATGGTATAGCTCGATCTCATCAGATCTCAGAAGCTAAGCAGGGTCGGTACTTGGAAGAGAGACCACCAAGGAAGACTCTACAGAGAAAAGCAACAAAACACCTCTGCTTCTCAGATCTCAGGAGGTAAGCAGGATGGATACTTGGATGGGAGACCACCAAGGAAGACTCTGCAGAGGAAGGCAAGGGCAAACCACCTCTGCTTCTCAGATCTCGGAAGCTAAGCAGGATGGGTACTTGGATGGGGGATCACCAAGGAAAACTCTGCAGGGGACGGCAAGGGCAAACCACCTCTGCTTCTTAGATCTCGGAAGCTAAGCAGGATGGGTACTTGGATGGGAGACCACCAAGGAAGACTCTGCAAAGGAAGGCAAGGGCAAACTACTTCTGCTTCTCAGATCTCGGAAGCTAAGCAGGATGGGTACTTGGATGGGAGACCACCAAGGAAGACACTGCAGAGGAAGGCAAGGGCAAACCACCTCTGCTTCTCAGATCTGAGAAGCTAAGCAGGATGGGTACTTGGATGGGGGACCACCAAGGAAGGCTCTGCAGAGGAAGGCAAGGGCAAACCACCTCTGCTTCTTGAATCTCAGAAGCTAAGCAGGATGGGTACTTGGATGGGAGACCACCAAGGAGGCTCTGCAGAGGAAGGCAATGGCAAACCAATTGCCTTGAAAGCCCCTTGCTGGGTGGCAATAAGTCGGCTTTGACTTGATGGCACTTTTGCAGTCTAGGAAGTGATTGAGCCGTCTTCCTTGGGTTTTGCTGGACCTGCCTTCTGAAGGGTTTCCTGGGGGGTAGGGTTACCATCCCCTGTTCCCTGCTAGGGATGCCAGCCTCTAGTCGGGATATAGGGATCCCCAAGAATTACAGCTCTGTAGTCATCGCCAGACTACAGAGATCAGATCCCTTGGAGAAAATGGCTGCTCTGGAGGGTGGACTCTATGGCTTTCTACCCCACAGCAGTCCCTGTCCTCCCCAGGCTCCATCCCCAAATCTCCAGGAGTTTCCCAGCCTGGCTTTCACCAGTCTACTCCCCAACCCATCCTGGTCACCAGAGGGGACCTGGCAACCCTATCCCCTTCACCCCCACCAATCAGCTGGCCAGCAGACGAACTTACTGGCAGTGGGAGAGGCCCACACCGGCGTCTCAATGGTGTCGGCAGAAAAACAGCAATGTCAACTTCTGGCATGCACTGGAAGTGACATCATCACGTTGCCAGCAACACAGGGACATGCTGGTATTTGGGGGAAAACCGCTATGGTAAAAATGGCTTCCACCATAGGGTTTTTGCCCAGATACTAGTGTGTTCCCATGTTGCCGGCGATGTGATAATGTCACTTCCAGGGCACAGGAGAAGTGACGTTGCCATGTTGCCGGCAACAGTGCTGAGATGCTGGTGTAGGCCGCCCCAGCTGCAGATAAGTCACCCCCCCTCTAGTTGCCAGGATTACATAGGGTTGTCATGTTCCCCCCACCCCCGGCCACTGAAGGGGGATACTGGTGTACACATGTACTTTTGTCTATACCCACTGAAGTTTTTAACTTTTGGCCCTCTACTAGTTTTCTAAACTTCCTTTGGAGATTTTTGCTTGGTTGGTTTCATTTTTCTTCGTGGCTTCATGGGTTAAACCAGGACTTCGACCCAGAAGATAGTGCTGGACTCCAGGGAACTAATGTAATATGTGTTCATTGACATGAGAAACCGAAATCCTTTGCTGCTATAACGTGCCCGGTGTTCTCCACACGCTTCCTGAAAACGAATCCAGTTAATACCAGCTGGAGACCTGACCTTTAATCCCCTTAAAACCCGGCAACTTCCCAGAAAGTCAACGGGACATCTACCGTTGGGTTTTAATGACACCGGAGTTCCCACTGTTGCGGTAGCTTAGCAAACCTGTCTTTCCTCAGTGTGTCGCTGACCTCTTTGATGGTGTAGCCATGGATGAAGGCTAGTTATCTGCCGTCATGTGTTCCTGTGTTCTTTTACACCTTTTAACGCAGCAGGGTCTTTGGTAACAATCTCGGAAGCGGCTGGTTCCACCTCAGCTTCTCGGAGCATCTGTTCTATAGCCTTGGTGGGCCGCAAACAGAAGCTTCAACGACGATGCAACAAAATGGGATTTGTAGCATCAGGCCGAAGCCGGCCTCTTGTGATGAACAATCATTTCTTTACAACGTGCCAGGAGGAGGAGGAGGAGGAGAGATTGGATTTATACCCCGCCCTTCACTCGGAGTCCCAGAGCGGCTTACAAACTCCTTTCCCTTCCCTCCCCACAACAGACACCCTGTGAGGTAAGTGGGGCTGAAAGAGCTCTTTCCAGAACTGTCCTTGAGAGAACAGCTCTTGTCAGAACTATGGCTTGCCCAGATTAGAGTCCGCGCACTTAACCACTACACCAAACTGGCTCTCAGTTTGAAAACAGTTGAGAAGGAGTGGGAAACCCAATGGAGGGGGAATCAAACTGCAGTCCTTGTTAAATTGCCCGCCTTGACATATCAAGACGAGTCCTTGCGTCTGTTCTGTCTCTCCCGGGAGTTCTTTTTCCTGGCCCTTGGTAAGCCGCTGTGCCTATTTTTGCTTTTTGAGAATATCTTTTTTTCCAAAAAAAAAAATACTGCCGGTGTGAGATGCCAGATTGCTTTAGGGTTTATCCCCAGGGTCTCCAGAGAAAAGAGGATTTGTTTTCTATGCAGCTACAGGGAGAGGCTTCCAAGCCCAGAGGCGTACATCACTATGTATGTGTTGTGTAGTGGGTCTGACGCATTATGGAATCAGGATGATATTCAGCACATGGTTTATTCGTACACAACAGAACAACACAATACCGGCCAATGGCCAACTATATACAGTCCCCGTGGACCACCCCCAGGTCCCATTGGTGGGTTTAAACTTCCCGCCAAGGTTCCTATTGGTGATCGCTTGAGGTTTCAGGATCCTAGTCCCTATTGTCTCTTGAGCTCCAAGCTCAGGTAAGGTCGCTGTCGCCTAGTGGCGGTCAGCGGACATAACAGTATGCATGGGCTACCTGAACATACATGTTCATAAGAAGGAACCAATGTGCACTCACTTGTAAAATAGAACTGGGGATGGGCTTACGCAGTGCACCTACAAAGAAAAACCATGGATTGTACAAAGGTTTACTGTAAATGGGTCCATAGGTCTAAGCATCTATGGTACATAGGTGTGATGCTCCTGCCCAGGATAAGGTAGCCCGTTCTAGCTTGGAAAATTCCTGGACCTTTGGGGACCGTGCTTGGAGAGGGAGAATATGGGAAGGGCAAGGAGCGCAGCAGAGATCTGATGCCGTAGAGTCCACCTTCCAAAGTAGTTATTTCCTCCACGGGGATTGATCTCTGTTATTTGTGTTGGAATACACAAGGTCTGTCATGCAGCCTTACAAAGAAGATCTGAAAATCACCCTACAGGGGGACAGCTGGAGGAATGGTAGTTGGCACAGCTAGATTAGGGACTGGCCATAATTTCCAGTTAAGGCCTTCCTGTCTCCCGATTGGCTCTTCCGGAGACTTCCTGCTCCTGCGGAGCTTCCTTCTTAGGCTGCGGTCACACGTGCCAATCGAAGCGGAGGGGAAGCAAGGCTATTTCCTCCAGAGGAATATATGACACCGTTGTGAGATCACACAGGCCCTTTCAAGCTATGGGCTCAGCCCATCACTGTGTGGTCAGACGCAACCATGGGTGAGTCTTTCTCTCTTTTTTTGCCATTTGTTTCCCATGCACAAACAAGGAATCAGGCCTCCACACTGAGGGCTCCCTAAGGAGTTTGCAATGATGCACATACTGCGAAGGGGGGGGGGGACAATGGCATGCAGTAGGGATGAAGTGATCAGACCATCCCAACAGCATGATAACGTGCTTGAGCAATCAAATGGGGAAAGTCCGTCCGTGGCCTGTTGTATCTGGTTAACACTGGACTTTCCCCGATGTCTTTTAATTCCACTTCTGTGGCGGAGCAGCACAGGTTCCCAACAACCAAGGGACACTTCCCAGATGTTGCTGTCTGATCATTCCCTTTAGATCCATCAGGCATTCAACACCTATGTCGGATCTAAAGACACGTGTGATAGCAGCCTTGTTGTTGTTTCTCCCACAGCAGTTAGGTTAAACAGTTAAGGTTCTCTCACTTCTATGTTTGTTTGTTCTTTAACAAATCTACTTATTTTTCTCTAAACAGCCAGTGCTCCACTTCCTTTGCATGTTTAAACTCTGCCAATGGTCTGGAGATCAGTGGTAATCTCAGGAGGCCTCTGGGCCCCATAGGGAGGTTGGCAATCCCCGCCTAGGACAACCTCAGCATTTGGCTGTTTAATTAGCTAGTAGGGTGAAACCTGGAGCCGCAGTGGCTTAGAGGTTAAGACATTGAACTGCAGACCGGAAGGTTGGTAGTTTGGCAGTTTGAGACCCAAGTGCTGCATGACATAGTGAGCTCCCATGTCTGGCCCCAGTTCCTGCCAACCGAGCAGTTCGAAAGCAAGAAATTGCAAGTAGATAAACAGGTACCACTTCAGTGGGAAGGTAACAGTGTTTAGTCATGCCAACCATATGACCACAGAAACGTCTTCGGACAGCGCTGGCTCTGGAAACAGAGATGAGCACCGCCCCCTAGAGTTGGATTCGACCAGCTTTCAAGCAAGGGAAACCTTTACCTATACTTAGGGTGAAACTTGAAGCTCTCTGCTTGTTTCTGCTCTGTTTGAGAACATTTTGGATTTTAGTCCCAAAACCAATGTTCTCTCTAAGCTGTAGAGTCTTGTGATTAAAAAGTCTACTTTGTGAGCTACTGGTATTAAAGTTGTGAGCAAGCAATTTGGCTATTGAATAGATTAGTTTGCTCTGGAGCCATTCCTGATCTAAGACGAAAATGTGTGAGCTGAAGGCTAAAAAACTGAGCTACCTCACACTAACTCAGCTTAGAGGGAACACTGCCCAAAACTCAAGAATCTAGTGGGTGCTAAGGTTGCCAGCTTCCAGGTAGTTGTAGTATATCGCATCCAAAGGAGAGGTCATGGGAGGAGGTTGTATCAATACACAAACACTCCGTGTATAAATAGTGAACAGAAGTAAATAGAATATATTATCCCAATTAGTGCAAACAGTTGCAATACTTATCAAGTTCAACAAACACTCTTATATTTTCTTAAAGGGTTAGGATCAAACAGTACTCAAAACAAAGGACAAATTCCAAATAAAGTCCACTAATCCTTAGTATAAGACGCTTCAGGAGAACAAAAGTTCCACAGGAGAACAAAAGTTCCACAGGAGAACAAGAGTTCCACGTTTGTAGGAGTAGCAGCAATGCCCGGCTAGCTTCAGTACCGTGTTCGCATCCCACTTCTTCAGATAGCTGGTACCCTTTAGCTGTGAAACTGAAAGTATATTTCTATGTCATACCTATTATTTACAACAAATTTACTGTCTCCCCAGTTGTCAGAACATACATATTTACTCAAACGACAATTTAACAAATCTCCTTAGTTTTCAAAATCCAGTCACCCCACTAACAAGTTATTCTTTCTGTCAACTAGGTTTCTACAGTATTGTGGTGGTTAGCAATCAAGATCCGACTCTAAGTATGTAATGACAATCTGCAGCAGCCATATTCTGAAACTACTTACATCAGTACAATTACAATTTTATATCTCTCAAATTGATTAAAAGAGATGGGTAAGCTGGAAAGACGGAAATTATAAGAAACAGCTTAAATCAAATTCAGTATTCAAACCATTAGAGATCAAGGTGTTTAATTTAAAGATCCACCTGTGTTCCTGGTGGAGCAATTCTTTTGTAGCCAATGGATGTTTTGAGTCTGCCACAAAGAGCACACCACATCTAGATTGATCTTCCTTATGGTTTTTGGAAACAAAATGCTCTGTAAAATTGTCCCTTCAATAAAATTTTACTGAGGACGCTTTGGCTGAACAATCACTGGAAGGCACTTTCTGGACCAGAAATTATTATCAGTGAAAGATCATTTGGTATGTGATTGCATCTTTGGAGGCCTCGCTTATACTTTTATTCTGTGCCTGGTGGTTTCACTTTGGAACAATTCTTTTTGGGTCCACCTTGTATCCATGATGCAGAATTGTCTGATTGTGTTGAATTATGATATAAGCCAATATGTTCCTCACTGTTTGACCTCTGAAGAAGGCCTATACAGGCCGAAACGCATCAGGTCAAGTCCATCGGCCCTTGTGTTCTAGATTCTGGTATTTTTACATGAGGTGTGATTGGGCCCTTATGTGTTTTTTAACCGTCATCCCGACCATTTAGTTTCTTTCCTTTCTTCCCAGCCCTCTCTGCCATAAAACTCCAGGAATGAGAAGAGTAGGTGTGAATGCTAATGTGTGTGTGTGAGTGGTAGAATAGCGACAACTTTCCCATGAGATCAAACCCCAGGATGTATAGTTGGCGGAAGCCTTTCATCTTTGGAGAAACCAGGGCTATTTTTGGGCAGGAACGCACAGGAACAGAGTTCCGGCTGGCTACCGAGTTGGCCACGCCCAACAGGAACTCATTAGCATAATAGGCCACACCCAACAGCAGAAACTCATCAGGACTGGCTACATGAGGGGTGTGTGGCCTAACAATGCAAAGGAGTTCCTGCTACAAAAAGAGCCCTGGGTCTTGGCAACAAACAAGGTAAACAGAATAAGAAGTGAAAGGTGGGTG
>JAPDNY010000003.1:5286966-5309924 GCA_029375565.1 Gekko gecko | reverse complement strand
AAAAACCCACTCTGGGTTCAGGAAACAACTAGTGGACAAACCAATCAGGTATTTTGAATCTTAACCAGTGATAGGAGGCGACCGTGACATGGGATGTGAAGGCTGCCAGCCCTATGAAGCAGAAATTAACAACAACAAAAAAAGAGGGTGGGGGGAGAGAGAGAGAGAGCGCACAAGGAATGGCAATTTCAAGGCTCGCCAGGATTGTTGGGCTGAGAAGAAGGAGCTAAACTCTGCCCAATTCTGCCTAGGGTTACCAAGTCCCTTATCTTTTTCAGCGGGGGGGAGTTGGTCCTGGTCTGGGGCGTTCATGCGCGCACTCACCTGGAAGTGATGTCATCACGTTAGGCAGGCCACTGCTCTAGTATTCAGCTTGAAAACTCTATGATACCATAGAATTTCCAGGCCAGATGCTAGAGCATCCCCCTGGTGACGTGCCTGGCGTGATGACATCACCTCCAGGAGACGTCATCGCACTGGGCTAATCAGCTGGATCTGGACACTTTGGGGGCAGGGTTCTTCCTGCTGGCCAGATCTGGGCCAGTGGGTTGGGGCCCCTTGAGCGGGCAAACCCCCACTCCCCCGGGAGACCTGGCAGCCCTAACTCTACCTCACTGATTTTTTAAAAAAAAGATTCAGGAGTGTCGCTGTGTTGGTCTGAAGTAATAGAACAAAGTTTGAGTCCAGTGGCAGTTTTAAGACCAACAAGAAAGCTTCTACCCAAAATTAAACTTTGTTGGTCTTAAAGCTGCCACCGGGGTTTGTTCTGATTTTTTTAAGCATTTTTTTGGGGGGGAGAAACCACCTGAAGAAAGTGGTCTTGGATGGATGAGTGCAGGCCTTTTGTAACTTCAGCACTTGCAGGGTGTGCGTTTTTCTCTAAATGATACATAGAATCATAGAATGTTAGGGTTGGAAGAGACCTTGCAGGTCATCTAGACCAACCCCCTGCACTCTGCAGGAGCACAGCCGAAAGATAGCCCTACAACATACCCGAAAGATGGTCGTCCAGCCTCCGCTTGAAAACGTCCAGCAAAGGAGCATCCACCACCTCCCGAGGCAGACTGTTCCACTGCTCAACCACTCTTACAGTCAGGAAGTGTCTCCTGATATTTAGCTGGTATCGACTCCCTTGTCATTTCCACCCATTCGATCTAGTCTTGCAATCTGGAGCAAGAGAGAATAGATCTGCTCCATCTTCGACATGACAGCCCTTCAGATACTTGAAGACTGCCATCATGTCCTCTCTAATCCTTCTCTTTCCCAGGCTAAACATATCCAGCTCTTTCTGCCTTTCCTCGTAAGACTTGGATTCCAACCCTCTCACCCTCCTGGTCACCCTCTTCTGGACACGCTCGAGCTTGTCAACATCTTTCCTAAAATGTGGTGCCCAAAACTGGACACAGGACTCCAGGTGAGGCCTGACCATAGCAGAACAGAGCGGAACTACCACCTCCCGTGATCTGGACACGATGCTTCTGTTAATGCATCCTAAGACTGCATTAGCTTTCTTCACAGCCACATCGCACTGGGAGCTCTGGTAGGTTTGGGAAGATGCGGCCTGCCTCTGAGGAGAATGAAACCCTGAAATCCTGCAGAACCTCCTTCCCCTTCCCTCCTCTCTCCAAATTGCTCTACTGGTCAAAACGGAACGGATTAGAAACAGACTCTGCACTCTTAAACAACAGACAAGAAGTGGATTGTTGGACTTCGGGGAGAGATTCTGAGAAGATGAATTAAGAAAACTCCTCTTCACAGCACTCCTCTCAGCAGGCTGCAGTATTTAGAGCCAAATGAATCATCCACACATTCTCTGAAGCCCACAGGGAGGCACTGCAAGGGACCAGTTGAGCTGCGAAGAGAGGACGGATAAGTGGCCAGATCCTGCCTACTTAGGAGTAGCCACATTTGTCACACCGGCTGAAGCTGCGCATGGGTGCTGTGTGCCGCAAAGGAGCGGTGCACAGTTCTAACAGCTGTTCTGCAGAGGAAAACACATTCCCTTGCATGCACGGACTGGTATCCCCCCTTTTTGTTGTTGTTCAGTCACACAGTTGAGTCCGACTCTTCGCAACCCCACAGACCAGATCACGCCAGGCCCTCCTGTCTTCCGCTGTCCACTGAAGTTTGCTCAATTTCATGTTTATTGCATCGATGACACTGTCTGACCATCTCATCCTTTGCCATTCCCTTCTTCTTTGACCTTCATCCCCCTACGAGGACACAAATGAGAAAGCACCAGAAGAGAGCACTATATCTGGAATTGAACTTCCGTGGAGGATCCTTTTCATGACGTCATGGTCTGCCCATTGTACTGGGAACCCAGATGTAAATTCTTGACCGCAATAATAGATCAATTGCAAAAATTTCCTGACATCAATGCATTAATATTTCTGCTGTCAGATGCAGACCTGACAGTTTCCTATAGGGTAGCACTCTTCACCTTAGCGGCTAGTAAAATCTAGGCCAAGAACACGGAGAAATTAAATTTAGCCTGGCAAAGAGAAGACTTAGAGGGGACATGATTGCAGTCTTCAAGTATTTGAAGGGCTGTCATGTAAAGATGGAGCAGATCTATTCTCTCTTGCTCCGGATCGCAAGACTAGATCTAATGGGTGGAAATTACAAGGGAGTTGTCACTGGCTAGATATCAGGAGAAACTTCCTAACTGTAAGAGAGGCTGAGCAGTGGAACAGTCTGCCTCGGGAGGTGGAGGATGCTCCTTCCCTGGACGTTTTCAAGCGAAGGCTGGATGACCATCTTTTGGGTATGTTGTAGATATATAGGGCTCTCTTTCGGCTGTGCTCCTGCAGAGTGCAGGGGGTTGGACTAGATGATCTGCAAGGTCCCTTCCAACTCTAATATTCTATGATTCTATGAAATTGAACTGTAAAACAGCAATGTAAAACGGCAATGTTTGAGGCTGTATATGTGTTTCTTGAGATGGGTATCTATATTTAAGATTTTACTTAATTTAAATATTGAATGCACAGATTTTTAGAGGTTGTAATCAATTAAATTCAAATTCCGGTGCTGTAAATTGTCTAATCTGTACATTGTTTTAAACTGGAAAGGCTAATGGGTACCCAATAATTTTTACTATCTATCTATCTATCTATCTATCTATCTATCTATCTATCTATCTATCTATCTATCTATCGATCGATCGATCGATCGATCGATCGATCGATGGATATCTGGAATTGGACTGACCCATGGCAGGCCAGGTCTGGGTCTTTATTTCTGGTTCCAAGTAGAGCCCAAAATCCTACTTTGAGCTCCAGTTTTTGTAATTCACTCTCGTTCCCATATTAACACTATGTCTTCCGTGAGGCCGGTACAGTGCAGGGGTCTCCAACCTTTTTGAACCTGTGGGCACTTTTGGCATTCTGGCATAAGGTGGTAGGTGCAACTGCAAAATGGCTTCTGGAGGAGGCGGAGTCTAGCACAAAATGGCTGCTATAGGAGGAGAGAGAGACACATACACACATAGGGAGCCCAAGTACAGGGGAGAAGAGTGGTAATCTTTTTCTCTGTCTTTCAAAATACTGGAACTCGAGGGCATCCAATGAAGCTGATGGGCAGTAGGTTCAGGATGGACAACAGGAAATACTTCTTTACACAGAGAGTGATTAAAATGTGGAATTTGCTGCCAAAGGATGTGGTGATGGCCACAGTCTGAGAGACTGAGGAGGGCAGTGGTGAGAAGGGGGTGTGGCTAAGAAGTCCTGGTGCTTGTGGGGACAGTGCATCCTATGTGACTCTGCTCCATATGTACCAATCCCTCCATTTCCAGAAAGAAAAATTCTAATAAAGTAATCCTGTTGTATTTCCAACAAGGACTAGACAGATTCATGGGGGACAGGTCTATCAGTGACAGCTAGCCATAGAGACTAAAGTGAACTTCCTCATTCAGAGGCACTAATCCTCTGAATCCCAGAGCCAAGAGGCAACTTCAAGGGAAGGCCTCGGCCTCTCTGCCCTGTTGCTGGCCCTCCAGAGGAACTGGCTGGCCCCTCTGTGAGACAGGAGGCTGGACTAGATGGACCCTCCCTGGTCTGACCTAGCAGGGCTCTTCTTCGGTTCTTTTCAGGGGAAGGCCTCAGCCTTACTGCCCTGTTGTTGGCCCTCCAGAGGAACTGGCTGGCCCCTGTGTGAGATGGGATGCTGGGCTGGATGGACCCTCACTGGTCTGATCCAGCAGGGCTCTCCTTATGTCCTTATCAGGGGAAGGCCTCGGCCTCTACGTCCTGCTGTTGGTCCTCCACAGGAAATGGGTGGCCCCTGTGTGAGACAGGAGGCTGGGCTAGATGGACCCTCCCTGGTCTGATCCAGCAGGGCTCTCCTGATGTCCTTATCAGGGAAGGCCTCGGCCTCTATGTCCTGCTGTTGGTCCTCCACAGGAAATGGGTGGCCCCTGTGTGAGACACGAGGCTGGGCTAGATGGACCCTCCCTGGTCTGATCCAGCAGGGCTCTCCTGATGTCCTTATCAGGGGAAGGCCTTGGCCTCTACGTCCTGCTGTTGGTCCTCCAGAGGAACTGGGTGGCCACTGTGTGAGACAGGAGGCTGGGATAGATGGACCCTTGGGTCTGATCCAGCAGGGCTTATATTCTCCTTTAAAAAAACACTAAGGCTGCGTTCAGATGGCCAGTCAATCGCGCCATGAGCCCTCCTAAAATTTTATCCCGATTTTTTTAATCCAGCCTAGCACGACCAGACGCCCCCATGAAATAGCCTCACCGCGCATTGTTCCCACCGTGATTTGTCTACACGGCATCCACCGAGGATTTTTTTAAAAAAAGTTTTGTACATTCGCATAGGCAAGGCTGCGCCTCCTTGGAGAACTGAGGCGATCGCGGAGGGTTTTCAGCAAAGTCCCGGTCCTCCCCTTGCCATTGCCATCATGATCAATGGAGGGACTATTTTGCAAGTTAGAACAGTCCTTCCCCCTCCATCTCCCATCGCGGTAACATCTTGTCCCTAAAAGAAATAAGCATGAATATTACATTCCTCGTAGCGCTTATCGCTGAATGCGTTTCCTCGTTAAAGCGCACATGGGGTTTCAATTTTTAAAAATCGCTGCCGCCGTCGGCTCGGTCTGACGTCAGACCGAGCCGACGGGAGCATCGCGCGCTAATGGAGTGACCAGACGGAAGAAAGTCTGCAGTTGTTGCGCGGGTAAGCGAAAACCCTACATTGAAACTGCTACTTTTTAAATCAGGATTGGAGGCGCAGCAGAACGGGATGCCTATGGGACTGGAATATTTCCCAGATGTTTCTGTCTGGTCGTGCATTTTTGATCCACAAGGGAGTCGTTCCTATGGCAGATCAAAAGATCCGTCTGAACACACCCTAAGAAAGAATGGCTCCAACTGAAAGGCTATTTTAATCTGCATAGCCAATCTGATCTCCAGTGGCCAATCAGAATCCCTGCCAGGCAACAGCCCCACCTGGGCTCAGTCAAAACACTTGGTGGTCACCAGGAAAGGTGTTGACAGGCACGATGCTGCCCAAGGGCACTACACTGAGGAACCCTGGCACAACGAACGTCACTCATAAGTATAGAAATAGCATGCTATGAGTATCGTGAGATCAACTGCATGGATTCGCTTTATGCAATTTGCCTTGAATCTCAGTGAGAAAAGCAGACTGCAAATAATGTAAATAAAGAAATATAAGACAGTGCGAGACCCCTGGGCAAGTTAATCTCAACCATACGGTCTTTGGCAGTGAAAGGCTTTATTGAGATACAAACAAGTTCCAGGTCATAACAGTCAGGGCTTTTTTTGTAGAAAAAGCCCAGCAGGAACTCATTAGCATAATAGGCCACACCCATCAGCAGAAACTCATTAGCATAGGCCGCACCCCCATGTTATGAGAAGTGTGGTCAAGTGTGGTTTGACAAAAGTGGTAAAATGCCAAGAAAAGGCAGCCTACCTTTGGGGCAGATGTCCGTGCATGGCTTGCAGGTCTTAATACCATTTTCTTCCACTTCCATCTTGGGGCTGGGACAGGCCCGTACACAAGAGCTGATGTCGACCACAAAGTTATCTAGAAGAAGGACAGCAAAGTGATGAAAACCCGCCCGTCCACAACGGACCCTCCGGGAATGCTTTTAGACAAACAGCCGGCGGGGTGAGCGTGCACGGCCCCTCCGTTTCTGCCGCCGCCACCCCCGTCGCATTTCACACATTTGCTTCAGATGCTGCATTTTTTATCTTTTTTGTTAAAAAAAGTTTTCTCTAAGCTTCTGTTTGCCTGCATTCCCGCGGCTTTTTTGGGTTGCTCCTAATTTCGACGTTCTTTTTAAAAGTTTTCATTTCCCTCAAGATGCTGATGCTGTAACTTCATCTTAATGAGGTTTGTATTCTGGAATATGTTTGAAATGTTATTTTAGCATCAAAGGAGACACAGTCACAGCCAAGCTGGTTACCAGCCACGGGATCAAATGAAAGAGGCTTTGAATTATCTCGGTCTCAAGCACATGCAGGCGCCAGCCCCGCGTTCCCTGTGTATTCAGTACTGAAGACAGTGGCAATTAACTCTCCAAAACAATGGCCAAATGGGAATACAGATGCTTCTCTCCCCCCCCCCCAAGAAAATATGATACTCATTTCAATAATGGATCAGTAAGATGCCGCTCTAATCCCCAAAATAAGCCCAAGTACACACAGCTTCCCTACTTCTCTGCAGACCATCGCGGGTCAAAAGTCACAGGGCGCCCTCATTAACGGTGAGCTGCTGGTGCTGGTGCTGATGAGGTACACCCAGGTCCAAATCCTAGGGGACCCTGGAGTGCGTGGCACAGCCAAAGTAGATGAGACCGGGCAGTTCTGTTCAGGTTGCTGGTTTTTACATGGAAGGTAAGGAAGGGAGTCGGGCCTTTCCCTATTCTGTTGCTGTGGACCTTTCTCCAGCCAGGAGGAGGAGGAGGAGGAGATTGGATTTATACCTCGCCCTTCATTACCCAAACGAGTCTCAGAGTGGCTTACAAACTCCTTTCCCTTCCTAAGGGAAAGCTAATGCAATCTTAGGATGCGTTAACAGAAGCATTGTGTCCAGATCACGGGAGGTGGTAGTTCCGCTCTATTCTGCTATGGTCAGGCCTCACCTGGAGTCCTGTGTCCAGTTTTGGGCACCACACTTTAGGAAGGATGTTGGCAAGCTCGAGCATGTCCAGAAGAGGGCGACCAGGATGGTGAGAGGGTTGGAATCCAAGTCTTATGAGGAAAGGCTGAAAGAGTTGGGTCTGTTTAGCCTGGGAAAGAGAAGGCTTAGAGGGGACACGATGGTAGTCTTCAAGTATTTGATGGGCTGTCATGTAGAAGATGGAGCAGATCTGTTCTCTCTTGCTCCGGATTGCGAGACTAGATCTAATGGGTGGAAATTACAAGGGAGTCGATGCCACCTCAATATCAGGAGAAACTTCCTAACTGTAAGAGTGGTTGAGCAGTGGAACAGACTGCCTCGGGAGGTGGTGGATGCTCCTTCCCTGGATGCTTTCACATGGAGGCTGGACAACCATCTTTTGGGGATGTTCTAGGGCTATCTTTCAGCTCTGCTCCTGCAGAGTGCAGGGGGTCGGGACTAGATGACCTGCAAGGTCCCTTCCAACTCTAATAGTCTAAGATTCTATGATTCCCCTCTCCACAACAGACACCCTGTGAGGGAGGTGGGGCTGAGAGAGCTCTGGCTGAGAACTGTCCTTGAGAGAACAGCTCTGAGAGAACTTTTGACTGACCCAGGGTCACACCAACAGCCACATGTGAAGGCGTGGGGAACCAAACCCAGTTCTCCCAGATTAGAGTCCATGCACTTAACCACTACACCATACAGAAGGGATCTGCCCCAGGGAGAAACAGTCCTGGGTGATCAGGTTATAGGCACAATAGTCAGGCATCTAGTCAGAGGCTCAAACCGTTTTTGCCACCAAATCTCATTCTTTTGCACAATGAAGAGTTGGGAGAAGAGTTGCTTTTTATACCCCACTTTTAGCTACCTTAGTCTCAAAGCGTCTTACAATCACCTTCCTTTCCCTTCCCCACAACGGGCACCTTATAGAGAGCCAGTTTGGTGCAGTGGTTAAAGTGTGCAGACTCTAATCTGGGAGAACCAGGTTTGATTCCCCACTCCTCCACTTGCAGCTGCTGGCGTGACCATCGTCAAGCCATTATTCTGACAAGAGCTGTCCTTGAAAGGGCAGTCCTCGAGAGAGCTCTCTCAGCCCCACCTCCCTCACCGGGTGTCTGTTGTGGGGAGGGGAAGGGAAAGGAGTTTCTAAGCCGCTCTGAGACTCCAAGTGAAGGGCAGGATATAAATCCAATCTCCTTCTCCTCCTCTTCCTCCTCCTCCTCATCTTCTTCTTCTTCTTCGAGCCAGGTGGGGCTGTGAGAGGGTTCAGAGAGAACTGTGAATGTCCCACGGTCACTCAGCAGTCTCTGTGAAGAGGAGTGGGGAATCAAACCCAATTCTCCAGACTAGAGTCAGCTGCTCTTAACCATTGCAGCCACCCCGGGGTGCATGATTGCACGGTTTGATCTAAGCTTTCTACCCCTGTAAGCGCGCCTGATTCTTCCTTTTGATTCTTGAAAAAAACTCGGGGTAAAGAAAGGCAGGAAAGCATGGCCCACACCTGAATCTGCCAACTAAGCCACTGCCAAGCCGCATGCGTCGTGGCACAAAATATCCAATAGTTATTTTATAAATGCCAATAATCAAGCAATGAACAGGCACATGTGAACTCCCCCTTCAGAGTCCCTGCAGAAGAGTTTCGCTCCACTGTTCTTATCGATGCGACGGAGGCTGTAGTCTTACACCCTGAGAAGTGCTCAGGTATTGAGGCGGGACCCAGAGACCTCGCTGCAATGACAGCGACATGAACGGAGCTCCAGCAAGCTTTCTGTCTGCCTCCAGTGAAGCGGCAACAGAACACGCCAGATGCTGGAGAGACCCACGGGCAGAGTTCCTGCGGCACGACAGGACCCCGCTGGTTGCTTTGGCAACGGTGGGCCTTTCAGGCCTTCTTTCAAAACCCTCCTCATCAAGATTCCTCCCAGGACTTTGGAGCTCTGGACTGCTTGGCCTCGTTTCCTGGACCTGATGCATCTAGAACTATACATGGGTCTGTTTTTTTTTTAATTCCCAGATTTCCCAAGCAAGCGGTGTGTGTGTCATAGGCTATCAAGCCACTTCCGACTTATGGCAGCCCTATGAGTTAATGTCCTCCCAAACATCCTCTCGTTCACAGCCTCGCTCAGGTCTTGCAAAAGGAGGGCCCCTGTGGCTTCTCTGAGGGAGTCCATCCACCTAATGTTGGGCCTTCCTCTTTCCTTCTGCCCTCGACTTTTCCTAGCGTTATTGTCTTTTCCAGTGAGTCTGGCCACAGTTCTCGGCTCATTCCAATCATGTGGCTATTCATCATCCTCTGTGTGACTGGTGTCCTTGTGGACACTGATGAAGGACTGCAAAAAAAACCCCAGTCGAGATGTGGGTCTTTGTGTGGTTGCACCAGAGTTGCTTTCTGTATGGTGTTTTAACAGCATGAAGTAAAAAGTACACAAAGATGCAACCAATCATGTCACCACATCTTGATAAAGTCCGTCCTTCCTTCCTTCCTTCCTTCCTTCCTTCCCTTCTCTCCTTCCCTCCCTCCTTCCTTCCTCCCTCCCTTCCCTTCCCTTCTCTCCTTCCTTCCTTCCTTCCTTCCTTCCTTCCTTCCTTCCTTCCTCCCTCCTTTCCTTCCTTCCTTCCTCCCTCCCTCCCTCCTTTCCTTCCTTCCTTCCTTCCTCCTTTCCTTCCTTCCTTCCTTCCTTCCTTCCTTCCTTCCTTCCTTCCTTCCCTTCTCTCCTTCCCTCCCTCCTTCCTTCCTTCCTTCCTCCCTTCCTTCTCTCCTTCCTCCCTCCCTCCTTTCCTTCCTTCCTTCCTCCTTTCCTTCCTTCCTTCCTCCTTTCCTTCCTTCCTCCCTTCCTTCCTTCTCTTCTTTGCAGCACTTAATCAATGCCTATAATTGCATCAATAACACAGAGGAGGGAAAATGCTAATAAACTGCGGCCAAGGGGAGAATGCCTCAGTTCTGGAGCTGATTCCAGAAATTCTCCTAGTCAACTGGGATTAAAGAGAAGCAAAAGGCAAGACAGAATGAACTTCTGGGACACTTAAGGGAAGAGAACAGGGGCGGCTCATGTGGCAGGTCGCAGGGAATATTCCAGCTGCCAGCACAAAGCGCTGCTGGAGGGAAAGGAAGATGGCGTGCCCTTGGACAAAGAGCGACAGGAGATGTCAAGGGATCCATCACAGCCTTGGCATCTTTGTTGCTATATCCTGATGTCCTCCAGTAAGGACATCTTGAGAACCAGTTTGGTGTAGGGGTTAGGAGTGCGGGCTCTAATCTGGGAGAATCAGGTTTGATTCCCCACTCCTCCACATGCAGCTGCTGGAGTGACCTTGGGCCAGTCTCAAGTTCTCTCAGAGCTGTTCTTTGAAGGCCAGTTCTAGAGAGAGCTATTTCAGCCCCACCTATCTCACGGGGTGTCACGGGGTGTCGGGAGGGGAAAGGAAAGAAGAAGAAGAAGAAGAAGAAGAAGAAGAAGAAGAAGAAGAAGAAGAAGAAGAAGAAGAAGAAGAAGAAGAAGAAGAAGAAGAAGAAGAAGAGGAGGAGGAGGAGGAGGAGGAGGAGGAGGAGGAGGAGGAGGAGGAGGAGGAGGAGAGATTGGACTCCCTGCCCTTCACTACCCAAAGGAGTCTCAGAGCAGTTTACAAACTCCTTTCCCTTCCCCTCCCCACTCCTCCACTTGCACCGGCTGGATGACCTTGGGCAAGCCATAGTTCTGTCAGAGCTGTTCTTGAAAAAGAGCCGTTTCTGTCAGAGCTCTCTCAACCCCACCTACCTCACAGGGTATCTGTTGTGGGGAGCGGAAGGGAAAGGAGTTTGTAAGACGCTTTGAGACTCCTTTGGGTAGTGAAGGGCAGGGTATAAATCCAATCTCCTCCTTCTCCTCTTCCTCTTTCTCCTTCTCCTTCTAAAACTCTGCTTTAGAACCTGCCCCGTGTTTATGACCGAGTATCTGATACTTCCAAGCCCATGGAGTCTTGGGGACTACCGTCGATAGCCCTTCTAAGGTTAAAGTCGCAAATAATATTAAATGTGCCGTGATAAAGATGAGCCTTTTCTGACTGACATTACCAGACCACACACTTGAGTTTTGAGAAAAGGTCAAAGACAAAAGATAATTCCCACTTATGTTTGAGGGGAAATGAAAATGAGGCTTTGCTCAAAGGAAAGGAAATGATCGAAAGTGTTCCGCGGGCCGCAGCTGGCGCGCTTTCAAGTCAGCCATCGGAGGAGAAGCTGGAATTTTGACCACTCAAACCATAATATTTAACAGATTTTTTAAGCTTTCAAGGAAAAGGGTGTTATTAAAATGTCAGCACCTCACAATGCCAGCTCTTAGAATAACTTGTAACTTGGAAGTTATCGCCGCTGAAAGAAAGCAGCAGAGTTATTACAGCCGTTGCGTAATTAACTTGGCTGTACAGCCGAGGTCCCTAGCAACCATGCCTTGAAACACAGCTTTGAAAAGTGTTGCACTTCGTGGGGAGGGGAGGGGAGGGGAGGGCAGGACCCATGCCACTTACGTGGGCACTTTTTGACACAGAAAGCGCCATAGGTATATTTGCCATCCCGGTTGGTCTCCATCTGGAAGGTGGCCGGGTTGTATACGGAGGTCTGGGGACACTGCGTGACACAAGCGCCGCTGTCGTTGAAATTCAAGCACGCCTACAAGACAAGAAGACCGGTCCACATCAACGCTCTGGAGGAGGGGGATGAAGTACAATAAAGCTGACCCTTTTACTGACTGGCACCAAACCCCCCCCCCCAAAACCTTATACAGGGGCTTGTCACGCCTAGTAAATAATGGTCAGATGCATCTAAAGAGTCATCTGGACATTTTCATTAAGTCAAAAGCATGGCCTAGTCTGAGCGAGGGCTCCCTGGTGGGAAACTTCCCAGAGATTTGGGGTACAGCAAGGGGAGCAGTATTTGGGGAGGGAGAATATAAGAGAAGCCATGCTGGATCAAGCCAATGGCCCGCCCAGCCCAACACTCTGCATCACACACAGTGGCCAAAACCCAGGTGCCACCAGGAGGTCTAAGAGTGGGGCAAGAATTCAGAAGCCCTCCCACTGTTGCCCCCCCCCCCAAGCACCAAGAAGACAGAGCATCACTGCCTCAGTCATAAGAGCATAGGAGAAGCCATGTTGGATCAGGCCACTGGCCCATTCAGACCATTTCCCAGCCATTTTTTCACTCTTTCCTCAGTTTCTTGAGGGGAGGGGGATTGGGTCTGAGGGCAGGGGGGCAAATGGCAAGCCTAGTGAGATGGCAAGGTTCTAAGCATAGGCTCTGTGCCTGTTCGAAAGGATGCAGCTTCCCCTTCCAGTGTATCTCCAGAGTGCAAGATGCTGACCCACAGAATTTCTGCCTGCCTCAAGCCTGTGTATGGAAGCAGGGTGCAAACCCCGGACATCAGGAACTCTAGGGAAGTTCGGAGACGTGGCACAGGTTTCTTTTTAGCAAGAAACCTGCACTGACCCCAACCAGACAACCAGCGTATCTAAGTAGGATGTTCTGGTATGGCTCTAAATGGGGCCCATTAATAGAACACTTAGGAATTTAGAAAGGAAAAAAAAACGTCTACATTTGTAATGGAGTGCTTTAAAAGGATAATTAGAGACCTGCTTGAATCAACGGGAACATCCGTGGGAATCTTTCTGTTTTTGGACTGAGGTCTCGAAGAAGCCTTTAAGCGCTGAAGAGCACTTGGACTCCGGTTTAATTCCAACGTGCGCACACTAAATGGCTCTTCATACTCCAGTGACAGGCATCGCTTGGCTTTCAAGAACGCTTCCACGAATGAAGGCGTGGGGATGTACAGGGGAGGCGGGTGGGTGGGCGGGAGGGGCACGGAGCCATTTCCAGTCATTTTCACAGTGAGATATTGAAGGCTGCAGGAAACAGGCATTATGGACCAGGATTTCCCTTAATACAGAATAAACTTTTCTTTTTTTTTTAATCATACAAAATAGAACTTTTACTTCTTTGCCTCAATCCATTGAGGTCACAGGTGTGTGTGGGGGGAAATGTGAAAATCACAAAAGCAGTTTCACATAAGGAAAACTTGTTCTAAGATGTTTTATAGAAGGTATATTACATAAGAACATAAGAACATAAGAAAAGCCAAAGTTGAATCAGGCCAATGGCCCATCCAGTCCAACACTCTGTCAGACAGCGGCCAAAATATACCAGGTGCCATCAGGAGGTCCAGCAGTGGGGCCAGGACACCAGAAGCCCTCCCACTGCTGCCCCCCCCCAGCACCAAGAATAGAGTGCATCACCTGCCCCAGACTGAGAGCTCCTCTCTATACCCTGTGGCTAATAGCCACTGATGGACTTCTGCTCCATATGTTTATCTAATTCCCTCTTGAAACTGTCCGTGCTTGTAGCTGCCACCACCTCCTGTGGCAGTGAATTCCATCTGTTAATCACTCTTTGGGTGAAGAAGTATTTCCTTTTGTCTGTTCTAATTACACCTGATAAATTGGCTAAGTTTGACCCTAAATGCCCAAATGTATGTTGGAAATGTCAAAATAATGTTGGATCTTTTTACCATATGTGGTGCTTATGTGATAAAACATATATATATATAATTGGACTTGGATTCACGAAATTTTACATATTTTTTTTTAAAAATGTTCTAGACCTTTTGTTCCAGAAATATTTTTGTTGAATATTTTACCTGAAACTTGTAAAAAAAAATAGGATTCTTATCTTATATTGTATTCGATTACAACCGCCAGAATACTTTATGCTAAATATTGGAGGAGAACAGAGACACATCCGAGAGAAGAAATTTTAAGAAAAAAAAATGGAAATGGAGGAAATGGACGAACTAGCTTTAATTCTGAAAGGACAATCAGAGAACATGTTTGAGAATACCTGGACAAGATTTTATAGGTGGTCTGAAGACTATACTAAGTAAACAATATAGACATTTAAAACTCACTAAGGACCTACAAAGCACAAACTTGGTTCATTTGCAAATAGTATTCTTAATGGTATAAGGTGAAATATATAAATGTATGAGAAATTAGGCATAAGTTCATCAAAGAAGAAACTGGAAGGGAAAAATTCCCCCCCCTTTTATGTTTGTTTATGTCTTTAAAATAAAAAAACCCTTTAATTTATAAAAATCCATTGGCTTCACCCAGTGTTGTCTTTTGAGGTACCTTATCATCATAATAAATTGCTTGATAAGTTTATAATTAATATTTTTTGAAAGAGATGAAAGCCTTCCAAAAAGAATCTTTTAAAATCAATCCGGAATACCCAGCGTAGCTTTAATGCGTTTGGTGTGAAGTGCTATCAAGTTAGTCCCTCTGTAGCAGCTGACGTGGTGACCCTTCATGGGGTTTTGAGGTCAAGAGATGTTCAGAGATGGTCTGCGCCGTTGCCGGCCTCTGCGCCACACCCCTGGACTTCCTTGGAGGTCTCCCATCCAAATACTAGCCAGGGCTGACCCTGCTTAGCTTCCAAGATCTGACAAGATGGGTCCAGCCTGGGCCACCCAGGTGAGGGCATAAGTCTTTGTTTAGTAGAGCCAAAGTGACAGAGAGATGACATCGCTTGGTGGCCCTCTCTACATTCACGAGGCACTATTACCCCGTGGACTGAGGGGAGCTACTCAGGAGCTGTAAACTGGCGCTAGAATGGCACGGGCACCTTTTGAATACACGAAGCTCCCTTTTACTCAGTCAGACCACCTGTCCGTGAAGGTCACTGTTGTCTATTCGGACTGGTGGCAACTCTCCAGGGTCTCAGGCAGAGGTCTTTCTCAAGACCTTCCACTCAATCCTGGCAACTGGAGATGCTGGGGATTGAACCTGGGAACTTCTGCATGCTATGCAGATGTTATACTTCTGAGCTATTGGCCCGGCCCACGGGGAACACCTTTGGGCGACATCTTGGCCGGTGCTGCTCTAGGAAGTTGGTGCATTAAAACTTGCCTACCAGGCGTGACGGGGACCACTCTATTTGTTTAATCAACATCTAATGATGTGCGGACTCCTTTAGGTTCAGTTCAATAAACTGAGCTATCCCCCCTACCCACATTTAAAACACACGCACACACCCCTAGAATCTCTACTGAGCTCCATATGACATCGTCTGTAGTGCAGGGCAATTTCTGAATATCGCCCTTCCAAGCCCTTGGCTTCAGACCTCCCTATGGCCTACCCTGTCCTGGGGGCAGCACAGAGAGATCTGATGGGCTCCCTCCTGACACCTGGTATGTTAAAGTCCCAAGAGCTATAAGCCAAGGCACTTAAATTGACAGGAAAAATTCTTAGGGTCTTGGGTTCCATTGCAAAATCTGCCCCCCTCTCATCCACTCTCTTTGCCAGTGTTGTTCTAATGCAAAAATATAAACCACAAGGGTAGACCATCAAAAGATACACAACTTTCACAAGTAAACAGTAGACATCAGTCTATTGCAATACAATAACAATAAACTGAAGGTACAAAGGAATTGGTGGTCACAATTCAAAAACACTGTTTGCAAATTCAAAATACAATTTGAGGATGGAATTTGAGATATGAGCTGTGCCTACATTACTGTGGAAGTTAGGTTCCATTTTCAGCCATACAGCTGAGGAAGATTGCTTTGAAACGTCTGGCATACCTGGGATGGACATTTTCGGCTGTTAGAAGTTTATCTGTGCTTGGGGACATCCTCTGCCTTTTTTTGAGGATTTTGAGGTCTTTTGGACACTATTATATTCAATGGCAATAGATGTGTTTCTTGTTGGATATTTTCCACTATCACCAAATTGTATTCTGAATTCGCAAATAGTGCTTTTAAATTGTGACCGCCAATTCTTTTGTACCTTCAATTTATTGTCATTGTATTGCAACAGACTGATGTCTACTGTTTACTTGTGAAAGTTTTGATGGTCTACCTTTGCGGTTTATATTTTTGCAGACTGCATATGCTTGGGGTCCCTGTCATTTGGCTCAGTGTTGTTCTAACAGCAGGAAGTGCCAACAAGCCAGGTGAGTGCAGAGGGGAAGTGGGGAGGGGCGGGACTTCCTCACATGCTCAAATGACGGTCCAATCCAGAGAGCAACCCAGGGAGGGGAACGACTTTGGAATCCGGCAGAGAAAAAAACAAAGACATGCCCTCCCGCTCTCTCTTCTTCAGTGGGCTACCAACCAAAACAAATCAAACTCTTCATTCCCCGGGTTTTGTCACTGAAGAACTAATGCTTTCATGACATTCAGAGCCTTAAATTCAGGGGATGTTAATTCCTTGCCAGGTTGGTGCTCTACCCTAAGTCCTCTTGAAATGAGATCAAGCTAGTGCTGAGACGGTTTTCAAGTTCACGGCTAGAACTTCCAAGCAGTGTTCCCTCTAAGCTGGGTTAGTGTGAGTTAGCTCACAGTTTATTAGCCTCCGGCTCACACATATTTTGTCTTAGCGCAGGACGGATGTGGCTCCAGAGCAAACTGATTTAATGCCAGTAGCTCAGAAAGTAGAATTTTTGCTCACAAGACTCCACAGCTCAGAGGAAGCATGGCTTGCAAGCACCACTCTTCTGAACTCAAACCGAAATAGAACATTTGCGAGGGTGTATTTGAGCTGGATGCTTCACACATCTTAGCTGTGTCATATTCCATTATCTCCCCCGACTGGGGGCCCCCGAATCCCCACCGGACAAGTGCGTACGCAGCTTTCAAGTGTGATAACAGTTTATGCTGATTATTGATTAACACAACTCAGTCGTGGCCAATCTAATTCTTTCAATAGTGTCCTCCCGGGAGAGGCTGCAAACAGAGACGCGCCGGGGTGGAAGCTGTACAGAAATCAATGGGACTGGCTTCCAGGGAAACGCGCTTCATATTTTGGCAAAAAGATCTGACGTTCCCGTCCCAGGAAACACGATGGGTGTGCACGCGTGTGCATTTTGAATCACGTTGCCCACCTCTTGTAAACGTTCATTTTCGGAAAGCAAAAAAAAAAAATTAAAAAATGTATTTTCGCTTAAGATAAAAATCACACCAATTAGCATATAAATGGCCTCAAATCTCTATTTGCAAATCTCATAAATGTTTTAATGGGCGAAATAAGCTGATAAGTAGAAGAAATGTAATGGAAAAAGAAGAACGCTGAAACGTCTAGCAAGTATCTTTCGCTACTGATGTGGTAGAATTGAGGAGCCCAGATTCCCCCGCTCCCCCCCCCCCAAATCCCTCAGAGTAAAAATAAGAACAAGCAGAGCTGCTGGAAGAGTGGGAGAGGTACGAGGCGGCTGATACGTACAAAGCAGTCCGTGTCCTTGGGTCCGGAACAGCCTCCTGCGCATTCGCGGTGGCAGCATTCGCTGACGGAGCGCTCGTAGCACCGCCCCGTCACATTGTTCGGCACACACCATCTTTGTCACTGGAGGGGGCAAGAAAAATCAGACTGGTCAGCAGAGAAAGTAACGAGCAGAGCTGAGGCTGAGGACAGATGAGCAGGACACCGTGAGAACAGGATTCGAAAGAGGCAGCATCTACGCACCTATACATTACTCATACGGAATCAAATAGTACAGAGAATCATAGGATCATAGAGTTGGGAGGGACCTCCAGGGTCATCTAGTCCAACCCTAGTCTAGTCCAACATTTGTTGGCCGTTAATTAATGCCACAGTTGAGGAACAGTTAAACCGAGATGGGTTGCCACGTTCGTCTGTCTGTAGCAATAGACAAGAGCAAGACTCCCGGACCAGGAGCATCTGAAAGACTAACACAATTTGCGGCAGGGGAGGAGATTTCGTGAGTCACTGGGTCACTTCTTCAGGTAGACCCAGATGGGTTGCTTTGTTAGTCCATCTGCGGCCGTAGCGAGTCCAGGAGCACCTGAAAAACTAAAAACATTTGCGGCAGGGGAGGAGTTTTCTGGAGAAGCGAGCGGTGTGACTCATAAGAACATAAGAACGTAAGAGAAGCCAATGTTGAATCAGGCCAATGGCCCATCTAGTCCAACACTCTGTCACACAGCGGCCAAAATACACCAGGAGCCATCAGGAGGTCCAGCAGTGGGGCCAGGACACTAGAAGCCCCCCACTGCTGCCCCCTCCAGCACCAAGAATAGAGTGCATCACCTGCCCCAGATTGAGAATTCTCATCTTTACCCGGTGGCTAATAGCCACTGATGGACTTCTGCTCCATATGTTTATCTAATTCCCTCTTGAAACTGTCCATGCTTGCAGCTGCCACCACCTCCTGTGGCAGTGAATTCTATATGTTAATCACTCTTTGGGTGAAGAAGGACTTCCTTTTATCTGTTCTAACCCAACTGCTCAGCAATTTCATGGAGTGCCCACGAGTTCTTGTATTGTGAGAAAGGGAGAAAAGTACTTCTTTCTCAACCTGCTCAATCCCATTCATAATCTTATAAACCTCAATCATGTCACCCCTCAGCCGTCGTTTCTCCAAGCTAAAGAGCCCCAAGCCTTTTAACCTTTCTTCATAGGGAAGGTGTTCCAACCCTTTTATCATTCTAGTTGCCCTTCTCTGCACTTTTTCCAAAGCTATAATATCCTTTTTGAGATGTGGTGACCAGAACTGTACTCAGGAAAGCGCATCCCCTGCCACAAATGATGTCAGTCATGAAGGTGCTCCTGAACTCCGGCTGTTTCCTACAGTTAAACCAAGATAACTAGAACTACCTTCTGGGCAACCAAAGGGGGAAAAAATAAAATCAGGATTGCGAACCATTTCTTGGCACTGGCTACAAAGCACAAAACACACACACACACACACACACAGGGCTTTTTGGGTAGAAAAAGCCCAGCAGGAACTCATTATCGTAACAGGCCACACCCAACAGCATGGCTCATTAGCTTATTAGGCCACACCCCCATGTTCCCAGAAGTGTGGTCATCTGGCCATGTTAAGTATGCGACTTAGCACGAAGGATTTCAGCAACAAGTGATTTCAGCTCTATTTAATGGCAAAACTTCAACTCAGGAACGCACAACAACAAGTGGAGCATAGCTCCCTTTTAAACTATCCGGGGCTGTCAAAGCCACACCCATAACAAGTGAAAGGCCAATCGTAACACAGGGATAAAGGCCAATCAGGACCGTTCCCTCTTTGATACATTTTCACACAGTGATTGGATATTTACAATGGTTTCACAGAAACCAGCAATGGTAATGCGACAGATTAAGAGCTGCATTCAGCCTGAAGCTTAACATAAGAATACATAGGATGGATTCACACTTTAGTACATAACAAGCCACACCCACCTTTTGCTTCTAATTCTGTCTACCTTGTTTGTTGTCCAAACCCAGGGCTTTTTTGGTGGCAGGAACTCCTTTTGCACGTTAGGCCACACAGCCCTCATGTAGCCAATCCTAATGAATTTCTACTGTTGGGTATGGCCTATTATGCTAATGAGTTCCTGATGGGCGTGGCCAACTCGAGAACCAGCCAGAACTCCGCTCCTGTGCATTCCTGCCCAAAAATAGCCCTGGTCACACACACACATATTATAGGCACAGAGTCACACTAAGAGGTTATCTGACATGCTTATTTTTGTTGTTGTTCAGGAAATGAGTTAAATGCGTGTCTGCAAAACATTTCACTTGTGGGGTTCATTTTATACACACATTACCATTTTTAAATGTATTTGTACAGTACTGTCAGAGTCCCGCAGCAATCAGTCTCAACAACGTTCTTTCAGAAGGATCAGATTTATTGAGTGCAGTAAAGGCAGGTCATCTGTGCACACATTCAATGTTAGAACTAACCCTAAAGGCAGGAGAAGAGAAGATATACTAAATTCAAAGTGGGGTCCCCTGAGGGAGGCGAGCCAATCAGAGGTGTAAGTGCAGCGCACCTAAACTAATGGGCTCAGATTCCCAGGTGAAGCAAAGGAAGGAAGGCACCAAGGTCAGCCGCCTAGGCTAACAGATAAGGCACAGTGAAAGACATGAAATTTAACATTCCAGCACATTAAGAGTTCACCCAGCAGCCTCCTGCCTCCCCCACTTAGAATGACAGCATAGCTGACAAGTACTTTTTCTTTAAAGAAGTGTCTTTGTTTTTGTTTTCTGCAAAATAACATTCTACCTCAGAATTTAATCATATCTGGCAACCAGCTGGAGGTGGGGGCAGTGGCGTGACATTACTTCCAGAGAAAACCCAGAAGTGAGGTCTCGACTCTCTAGGAATCCAGAAAATACTAAAGAGGCATGACATCATTTCCAAGTTCCCCCAGAAGTTTCCCCAGGTTTCCCCAGAAGTGATGCCAAACTCACTCCTCAGGAGATTTGTCCGTGTCTTCCACCAGCAGATGGAGACTGTTCTGTTTAGTCTGGAATGCTCCCAGTAACGTTAATGGCCCTCCGCTTATATTGTTACATGTGTCTATTGAATTGTTATAATTTTAAAAGTTTTCAATTGTTTAACCGGAGAGCCATTTTGGTGTAGTGGTTAAGTGTGCAGACTCTAATCTGGGAGAACCAGGTTTGATTCCCCACTTCTCCACTGGCAGCTGCTGGATGACCTTGGGCAAGCCATAACTCTGGCACAGCTGTTCTCTCTCAGCCCCACCCACCTCACAGGGTGTCTGTTGTGGGGAGGGGAAGGGAAAGGAGTTTGTAAGCCACTCTGAGGCTCCCTTGTGTAGTGAAGGGCGGAGTATAAATCCAATCTCCTCCTCTTCTTCTTCCTTAACGTTATTTATGTGTACTACCTTGGGGAACCTGATGAGGTGGAATGGTGGCATAAAATATAATGACGATGATGACGACGACAACAACAACAACAACAACAACAACAACACAATAATTTCTGCATCTTGAAGGATACCTAATCTTCATGAGGGGAGCATGCATGGATTTCACTGCTTCTCGACAGTTGCATGCCTTCTGTTGTCCTCCTAACCTGACTCTTCCCTTGTGGTTGACCCTTTCACCTCTCCCTCAAACCACTGTGACAAAGATACTCATAGATTGGGTAACAAGTACCTTATGACCCTACCTTGCTGGAGGAAAAGAGCTACCCAGCCAGATGGGGAAGAAGTTAATCTGTCTTCACTGTGGAAGAGGAGAAGTGTTTGCCCACTCCAGAAGCACCGATTTCGGGAGGGGGTTTGAAAGACCTGAATCAGATTGCGGTGACAAGAGAGGAAGTCCTCCAACTGATGGACAATTTAAAACTAATAAATCACCAGGCCCGGATGGCATTCATCCGAGAGTTCTGAAAGAACTCAAATGTGAACTTGTGGATCTCCTGACAAAAATATGTAATCTTTCTTTAAAATCTGCCTCCATTCCTGAGGACTGGAAGGTAGCTAATGTCACTCCAATCTTTAAAAAGGGCTCCAGGGGAGATCCAGGAAATTACAGGCCAGTCAGTCTGACATCGATACCGGGTAAATTGGTGGAAACTGTTATTAAGGAAAGAATTAGTAGGCACATTGATGAACAAAAACTATTGAGGCAGACTCAGCATGGGTTCTGTAAAGGAAGATCTTGTCTCACTAACCTGTTAGTGTTTTTTGAGGGAGTGAACAAACATGTGGACAAGGGGGACCCAATAGATATTATTTACCTTGACTTCCGGAAAGCTTTTGATACAGTTCCTCATCAAAGGCTCCTAAGTAAGCTCAATAGTCATGGGATAAAAGGACAAGTCCTCTTGTGGATCAAAAACTGGCTTATAAATAGGAAACAGAGAGTGAGTATAAATGGGAAACTTTCTCAGTGGAGGGTGGTAAGCAGTGGGGTACCACAGGGATCAGTACTCGGTCCGATGCTTTTTAACTTGTTTATTAACGATTTGGAATTGGGAGTAAGCAGTGATGTGGCTAAATTTGCAGATGACACGAAGTTGTTCAGGGTGGTGAAAACCAGGGAGGATTGTGAGGCACTCCAAAGGGATCTGTTGAGGATGGGTGAGTGGGCGTCAACGTGGCAAATGGGGTTCAATGTGGCCAAGTGCAAAGTGATGCACATTGGAGCCAAAAATCCTAAATATAAATACACATTGATGGGGTCTGATCTGGCAGAGACTGACCAAGAGAGAGATCTTGGAGTCGTAGTGGATAACTCGCTGAAAATGTCTGCACAATGTGTAGCTGCAATAAAGAAGGCCAACGCTATGCTGGGGATTATTAGGAAGGGAATTGATAACAAATCAGCCAGTATCATCATGCCCCTGTATAAATCATTGGTGCGACCTCATTTGGAATACTGTGTACAGTTCTGGTCACCACAACTCAAAAAGGATATTATAGCATTGGAAAAAGTGCAGAGAAGGGCAACTAGAATGATAAAAGGGTTGGAACACCTTCCCTATGAAGAAAGGTTAAAATGCTTGGGGCTCTTTAGCTTGGAGAAACGACGGCTGAGGGGTGACATGATCGAGGTTTATAAGATTATGAATGGGATTGAGCAGGTTGAGAAAGAAGTACTTTTCTCCCTTTCTCACAATACAAGAACTCGTGGGCACTCTATGAAATTGCTGAGCAGTCGGGTTAAAACAGATAAAAGGAAATACTTCTTCACCCAAAGAGTGATTAACATATGGAATTCACTGCCACAGGAGGTCGTGGCAGCTGCAAGCATGGACAGTTTCAAGAGGAAATTAGATAAACATATGGAGCAGAAGTCCACCAGTGGCTATTAGCCACAGGGTATGGATGGGAACTCTCAGTCTGGGGCAGGTGATGCACTCTATTCTTGGTGCTGGAGGGGGCAGCAGTGGAGGGCTTCTGGTGCCCTGGCCCCACTGCTGGACCTCCGGATGGCACCTGGTATATTTTGGCCGCTGTGTGACAGAGTGTTGGACTAGATGGGCCATTGGCCTGATTCAACATTGGCTTCTCTTATGTTCTTATGTTCTTA